>CM068371.1:166510540-166680540 GCA_034769895.1 Magicicada septendecula | reverse complement strand
AGCACGTTGAACAAGATTCACGGCTAATTTATTTAAGAGTATTTTAAACGCATCTTGAAGCAGTAAAATCAGTATTAAAGTCTTGAAAACTCATTAATTAAATTATTTTAAAAAAAATTAACTTTTGAAAGCAATAAGAAACAAATCCGTATAAATTCATATTCATAAGCTTTTCCTCTGAAAGCTAATATTCATTCAGAAAACATTGAACAAATTACTAATTACTCTTTAGTACGTAAGAATTGCGATAGATGTAAGTTTCTATTTTATGTGCTATTAGAATAATAAACCCCAATTTTATACCCAACACTGTTTTGTTATTGCTGTACTGAAAAATCTACCAACATCACAAAACTATTCGAAATAATTATAACGGTATTCTTTGTGCTTGTACTTTTGAATTAACCTACTTGCGAATTCAAAACACAAATTCCTACGGCCCTAGTCGGAAGAAGAAGACGCAAGAACGCACAGCAGGTAGGTCAGTTTACACACCACAATTAATAACCATTATAAATGGCGCTCCAAGGTCGTGGGGCTGTCCAATTATAAATTGTTACCTTATAAATGTCGCCCGGAACGTGGGGCCCGATATAATTTTGATTAAATTTCAAATTGTAAAATTTAACTGTAGTGAATTAAAGTAAAACAAATTTGCTGTTTTAATTAGTAAAACAGCTGGCGTCCAACTCCAACTCAAACAATCCCTAAAGAAAATTTTGTGAATTGGTAATAAGTACAGCAATAGAGTGTTAAGAATATTGTGTAATAATGGAGACCGACAAAATGTTAAAACAATTGTTACAAAAGATGGAACAAACAACCGCGGAATTAACAGCTAATATGAACGCGAAATTTGAACAAATTACAGCCAACGCTGAAATAAATAACGCGGAAATAACGGCTAAAATAGACGCACAGAAAACTAGTTTAACCGAGACACTAGAACAGACTAACGCGGACATAAACGCGGAGATAAGACAAACCGATGCTAAAATAGTTGCATCAAATGCTAAAATCGAAGAAAGCGTGAAAGGCTTAGATGCTAAAGTCACCGAAGTCGGAGAAAAAATTCATACGGTCGAGACTAAAATAAATGAACGTTTTAAGGTCTTTGAGACCACAATGCATAAATCGTTTATTGAACAGGTTTCGCGTATGGAGGGGCGATTTAAATAACACATCAGCCGTTGTGAAAAACAGACCGCGGATATAGCTACAAAAGTCGATAATCTTGAAGTACGGATACAAACCGACGTAAACGAAACACAAGGACAAGTTGCTAGGTTAGAGTCGTCGATTGTAGAAACACGTTCCGACATCGACACAAATAGAGTAAATGTATTACAAACGCTTAGCGAGGAGATTTCTAAAGTGCGACAGGAAGTACGTAGGAAATCGGCACCAAATATTTTAGTACAAGGGCAAGTAGACGAAAAGAACCGAGTCTATTTCACTGGTGAAAATAATGAAAACCCGATCGAGTTCTTGCTAACCTGCGAAAACGAAATGACAAGGGTAGGTTCGCGATTAGAGGACCAAGACCGGATACAGTGGGTAGTTAACGCGATGCGTGATTCAGCCAGGGGATGGTATAACATAGTACGTGATAAAATTACCACATACACGGAATTTAGACAAATGTTCGAAAACCGATATTGGAATTCGTACACGCAAAGGCTCTTGCGTAATGAACTAGAATACGTACGTTATGACCGGAAGCAGGGTATAACGCCCGAAAATTATATTATACAACAGGTTGAACGCGCTAAACATTTAACACCAGCGTTTTCCGAGGTCGATATAGTCACGAAATTGGCGTACCACTTTAATCATAATATTCGTGTAGCCGCATTTACGCAACGAATACGTACGGTTGACGAACTATTAATATTAATATCTCAAAGTGAGACCGTTTTGGATTTCGGCGGGTGGAGGTATAACCCGAATTATAATCAGAATAATGATAGCCAAAATAGACGTGGGCAATATCATACCCAAACTGATCTAAGGCCTAATACTAGTTCGGCTCCACACAAGCACCGCCAAAACCGCAAAATAAACCCGTTGAATATAAGGGGAAGCCGAGTTTCAATAGGCAGAAACCGATAAGCAAAGGCAACGATGGAACTCCAATGAGAGCCATACAAACAGTCGCGGTATCAGAGACCGGTACGAGCGCACAAACTAGCGAAATAGAAAATGTTAGAGACCCTATTCCAGAAGTAAAGCAGTGTCAACATACAAAAAACGTGCAACAGGGCGCACCCAAAAAGGATGCGCAATAAGCCCTGCAAAAATGTTTAGAAATAAGAGTGTTAGAAATAAGAAAAATATTATGTGTAAGAAATGTGAATTTTGTCATGTAACATGTGTGCCAGTTAATAACGTGTTCCCACCGGATGTTAGAGAACCATTGTTGGAGTCAAATACAACACAACAATGCCCCCTAACACAGCGTGTCCGGTACTACAAGCTCATGTAAACGGCGTTCCCACGCAGGTACTTTTGGATACCGGTAGTGTTGTATCCGGTATTAGCGAAAGATTTTTACGCGCAAATAAAAAATATTTCCGTACAGCCCCATCGCTTCCAATTAATCAATTCTACATACGCACTGCTACAGACACTAGAGAAAAAATTGACACGCAACGTTATATAACAATTGCAGTACAAAATGTGCAGTTTGAAGTGTGTGTAGTAGAGATAAAAAATCTAATATGCGATGTATTATTGGGGGTTGATGTATTGCAGCAAATACACGCGGAAGTCGACATTGGAGAACGTCTGTTAAAATGTTGCATTAACAACAATAATTACATTTTTAATTTAAACACAACACACACACCAACACAAGAGTACGGTGTCCCAATTGAAATTACGCGCCCGCCAAAACATGTAATTAAATATGAAGGGGGTGAAGAGGGCGAACCGACCTTAGATGCCCGAACTGAACGAAGGTTGACATCGCTTCAGGAAGAGTATAGAGATATTTTCAGCGAGCGACATTCAACCACGACAGTTTACCAGCACAATATAAATATTGTAAAACCCGAGAAGTTCATAAGAAGACTCTACCAAGTACACATAAAGTACCAAGCTGAAGTCCAGCAAGAGATACAGCGGATGTTGGATGAAGACATCATAGAGAGATGCAATAGTAACTTCCTCAATCCATTGCTCGTAGTTCGTAAGAAGTCAGGAGAAATACGACTCTGTCTGGACATGCGAAATCTGAACAATTTGGTAGAGAAGGAGTTCGACTGCGCACCGACAGCGGAAGATCTTTTCATAAAATGTGAAGGAGCTAGATACCTCACGAAGTTGGATCTGACAGCGAGCTTCTGGCAAATTCCGTTGAGCGAACAGGATCGAAAGTACACAGCATTCATCTTTAATAACAAATGCTACCAGCACAAAGTGGTACCCTTCGGCCTTAGTACGAGTCTCGCCGCGATCGTGAGATGCCTCGAGAGAGCCCTATGACCGGAAGTAGACCCTTACACAGTAATATTCGTGGATGACATCTTTGTGATATCCTGCACATTGGAGGAACACTTTGAACATTTGAGGAGCGTCTTCCAGAAATTGAGACTAGCTAACATCACACTCAAACTACACAAGTGTGAGTTCATAAAATCTCAAATGAAGTTTCTGGGACACATAATCTCAGCCACAGGCATCAGCACGGACCCAGAGAAGCTCAGGAGTATCGTGGAGTTCCCTGTGCCCAAGAATCTCAAAGCACTACGAGCATTCCTAGGACTCACGGGATACTACAGGAAATTCACCAGCAAATACGCCGAATACACAGTCGCCTTGCTACAGCTGGTACGCAAAAATATAAAGTGGAAATGTGGTTCTGAACACAACGATGCGTTTGAGAGGGTTAAGGGTTTATTCACAACCAACCTACAGTTATTCCATCCACAAAAGGGCAGGAAGACGTAATGTATACTGACGCCAGTGAGTACGCTATTGGCGCCGTGTTGCACCAGGAGGACGAACAAGGAGGTCTTCATGTGGTTGCATACGCAAATAGAACGCTCAAAGGCGCCGAGTTGCATTATTGTACATCAGAAAAAGAAATACTAGCCATTATAAACGCTCTCAGAAAATTCAGACATTACCTATACGGTACCCATTTCGAAATCCATACAGATAATCAAGCATTATCTTTCATATTAAAATGCCGGCTAGCAAACTCCAGACTAACACGATGGGTATTAGCCATTCAAGAATACTCGTTTACAATTAAATACTGTAAAGGATCGGAGAATACCACAGCCGACACCTTGAGTAGATATCCACCTGTAGAAAGAGAAGAGGTCTACGAAGCAGCTGACGACGAGTTGAAGGTATTGGACATTCAATACACTGTCGCGCCGGAAGTAACTGATATGCTACAGAACATAGGACGCGAGCAGGACAATGACCCCAGACTCCGTGCTAAAAAGCAAATGATCGCAGCGCAGGAAAGTCCACACAATCAGATACAGAATAACATACTGTATAAATTACTACAGGGCGAATGGAAGGTGGTACTATCTCCACCTATGCTAGCTTGTATAACACAACAATTACACCTAAAAATGGCTCACGCTTCACCATTAAAATGCGTAAAAATATTAAAAGAAGATTTTACGATCACCGATATGTATCGAAGAGTGCGAAGGTTATTAAAAACGTGTCTTCCGTGCCAAACCGCAAAAGCACCGAATTTACACACTTATGTTCCCATGGCCAATGTGATAACGGAAGGAAAGGGACAGATGATCGCAACCGACTTCCTGGGACCTCTACCTAAGGCAACCAGAATGTCAAAACATATTGTAGTATGTGTGGATTCTTTACCAAGAAAGTCAGTCTATACGCGATACCTAGACCCACCACGAAGTCCGTATTAAACATAATACTTAATAGGTATATTCCGGAACATGGGGAAATCAAGAGCGTGCTTAGCGACCAGCGAAAACAATTCCAGAATAAGCACTGGGCGGCGACCTTGGAAAGAAATGGCATCAAGGCAATCCTCACTTCAATAAGAAGACCGCAAGGGAACCTTGCCGAGAGAGTGAATAGGGAGATAGGGAAAATGTTCAGAATTTATTGTCATAAAGATCAGAGCAAGTGGCCCGAATTCTTACCATTTTTCGAAACAGCAATAAATGAGAGTTACCATGACACAACAGAATACACACCAGCGGAGTTAGACTCTGGACTACAACCGGAAAGATTTTGGCAGGAATATTTGCACACGCCAAAAACAAGTAATCTACCTCTGCCGGTGCAATGTAAAAATCAATTCGTAAGAGAGAGAATAGCGGCAAAAGGACGAAGGCGTGCGGAAAGGTTCAACAACAGTCATAAACTGACGAACTTTGTGTTAGGTGAAAAAGTACTCCTAAAGGCAAACCCGGTTGGACGACGAGATTTAAATGTAGCAACGAAGTTTTTCGGTTGTACAACGGGCCCTACTTATTAGCCGAACAGCTTGCGCCGCACACGTTTATCGTCACAACGTTAGATAGAAGAAAAGTCATAGGAAAATATCACGCAGCTTCCTTAAGAAAATATTACGAATGAGATAAAAAAATCTTAGGGGCGTCATACCAAATGATAGAGACACTGTAAATATAAATCGTATAAAGTTAGAAATAATTTAAATACTAAATATTTAAATATTAATAATAATTGTTTAGATAAATTAGAGTATTAGATATAAATAATAATTGTGGGCAAGTTATAAATAAATAACAATCAGTTCGTAGCGCTGGTAAACAAACACACAAGTCGAGGTGTGAGACAGGTGACCGTGGCTGGAAACGCGTTCACAAAGCAACGACGCGCCCACGAGCCCGCACGCAGCTGGTTTTTAAACGCAGAGGCTAATTAACGGCGTTTACTACGCGATAATAGAAGTAGGGAAACGGAAGCACATTCCTAAGCGCACGCGCCACAATTGTCTATTATCATCTGTGTGAAATACCTTGTTAAATGTCTCGCTATTAAATACTACCCATGCTACAAACATTGTCTCACAATATTTTTATACACATGATCTTAATGTATTAGAATTAAGTTATATATATAAAGCTTGTATGAATAAGATAATTATATCAGTATATGTTTTTGTAAATAAATAGAACAATGCATATTTGTGAAACATGAAGAATGTACATGTAGAAAAAAAAAAATAAATAACTGTATAATCTACATTCATTTTTTTTTTAACGGGTGGGGGTGTATATAACGTACCAAATCCCATAGATTTGGGGTTATATGTAGAAGGTTTCAAAAATCAAATATAAAATAAATTTAAATCGATAGAACCATGTCTCGCGCTGTAGCGAGCATTCAAAACAATTGTAAAACGCGCAGTGGCTATGTCCGGTGACGTTACGTAAGCACACACACACACCGTTATAAATTAGGGACACGCCCTAACTTTAAATCATTAATATTTCGGAAACGAATAAATATAGGCAAAAACCAAGATAGCCAAAATGTTTGCCGAAATATTAAGAATAGGGTGTGCAAATTTCAATAAATATAATTAAAGAGTTATTGAGATAATTCATTTTATTTAAATAACTTCCATAGTGAGTGAGCTAGGGAGTTCAGGTTTGAATATGTTATAATTATAAAAATTACTAATCAAATGTATATGTTAGAATAAGCACAACTTGGCTTGCAGCCAAGATAATCGCAATACAAATTGCAACCGGACGTCCGACCGACAATTGGTTCCGGTGTATTTCAGAATATTAAAAATAATAACAATTCTCGAACTGTGGAAATTATTTTTCGTTCTCACGGAATAAGGTGACTAAATTTCAAGTAGAAGGGAGAGTGTTTCAGCCAATCAGATCATTCTAAAATTTTCAAGAACCGTTGGTTTCGGGCTGAACGCTCTTCACTCTTCTGCCAGGACTCATTCAGTGAACACACACATACTCTTCTGTAAGGACTCAAACTGTAGACACACACTCTCTTCTGTTAGCACTCAACTGAACAACACACAGACTCTTCTGCCAGGACTCAAACAGTGAACACACACACACTTATGTAAAGATTCAACTTCTGAACAACACAGAGACTCTTCTGAAACGACTCGACGTGAAGACGAAGATTCACCATAGTCTTATGTGTCAATAAACAGATCAACTGTAACGACTGGACTGTGAAGGCGTCTACGTACGATACTCTTATTTATCAACAAATAAGCGTACTGCGCAATACATCAAACTGTTGGTGTACGCATATAAGAGATCGACCATATACTACGAGAAGTCACATCAAGAGTACAACAGAACGAGGCCGTCTAGAACGTGGTACGAGCTGAAGAACTGACGACGCAGAGCGACACCCGAGACGATAACACACACACACACACACACACACGAGTGCAGAGTATCCGGACCGAGGGCCTGAAGCAGTTGCGGCAGTTAAACCACGGACGTTAAATCCATCAACAGTTGCTGAAGGAGCTGAGTTGCTGATCCCTGAACTCCTCGTCGGAATCCAGGACGCAGCGGAAATCATCGCCACTAGCTGATTGGAACAGGACATCGAGGGACCCCAGAGGACATCATCGAGAACTTCAGTACCAGGAAAGTCAAAAATCATTCATACATTTGTATATAAAAAGATCACTTTTCTTTTTCCGTTAAGATCAATTGTAAAGTTAACTTCATTCAGATGCCTACAAAACAGAGACTCTAAATTAATAAGAACCTCAATATTGTGATAATCTGTAGAACAAGTATAAGTTAAGTAAGAAGCAATAGATAAGAAATAGACGTAGATAAAAAGCGCTATACAAATCTTAATATTGAATCACTTAGAAACTTATACTGCAGTATACGTGAAACAAATCAAAAGTAAATAAAAAGCACGGTGAACAAGATTCACGGCTAATTTATTTAAGAGTATTTTAAAAGCATCTTGAAGCAGTAAAATCAGTATTAAAGTCTTGAAAACTCATTAATTAAATTATTTTAAAAAAAAATTAACTTTTGAAAGCAATAAGAAACAAATCCGTATAAATTCATATTCATAAGCTTTTCCTCTGAAAGCTAATATTCATTCAGAAAACATTGAACAAATTACTAATTACTCTTTAGTACGTAAGAATTGCGATAGATGTAAGTTTCTATTTTATGTGCTATTAGAATAATAAACCCCAATTTTATACCCAACACTGTTTTGTTATTGCTGTACTGAAAAATCTACCAACATCACAAAACTATTCGAAATAATTATAACGGTATTCTTTGTGCTTGTACTTTTGAATTAACCTACTTGCGAATTCAAAACACAAATTCCTACGGCCCTAGTCGGAAGAAGAAGACGCAAGAACGCACAGCAGGTAGGTCAGTTCACACTAAAGCCATTTACATGCACATATACATTGCAAGCACATGGTGTACAAATACAAATTAAAATAGTTATAAATGGCGCTCCAAGCACGTGGGGCTGTCCAAGTATTATAGAATTGTTAAGTTATAATATATATAAATCAATCATGATTAACATCTTTTTATGTTACGCCAATAAAACGTGCAAGTTTTGTGGTGTCCGCACTCTTCGCATGTCAAACATTTGTGACTTCACGGTCTACCCTTCTCAGGTATCAGATTATACCACCGCCCGCACTCTTCACAACATTACTGTTGTTCTTTGTGCCGTGCACCGTTTAAAAACGTCATCGTTTAATGGCTATTTCAAGAAATGCCAAATCCCCTCTCCTTCTGCGTTCACTACTATCAATTCGGAAGTTATGTTAAGTAGATCTTATCTGTTCGTGACACCGTCTCACCAACCAACGACACGCAAATACTTATTTATCTCCACAGCCAGGGGCGCCGACTCCGGGGGTGCTCCGGTGCTCGAGCACCCCCCAGAATTTTTGTGGGGGTGCTCAGCACCCGCATATAAAAGGGAGAAGAAAAATTAAAAAAAAGAAAATAAGAAAAGAAAAAAGAAAAAAAGAAGAAAAGAAGAAGAAAGAAAGAAAAAATGTGGGGAAAATTCTAATCTTTCGTCGTATTTCTTAAATGATAATAGGGCCCGATTTCTTACATTTTTTTCATAGAGCGGTGAGGGGGGACATCAAGTTTGGTTTGGGCAGAGACTTTACCAGGGTACTTCCGTTTAGCGGGACTTGCGTTTCCCGCGATAAGACAGCTGTGGCAGGTCGCTCCGCCCACAAAGATTTTCCAGGCTCTGACCATCCTCCCCACAACACTTGTCCGTCATCATATACAGCTGAATGAGATCGCAGAGCAAATATATTAAAAAAAAAAAACAGCTGTTGCGAAACATTACATATGACGTACCGGTACGGCCATACTCCTTTTGCGTATTTTTCCATACTCTTCAAAGGGCTAAAAAGGATTATGCCAATTCTGACGGCGCGCTCTCGCATCGGCCCATGCAAGCACGACCTCGCGACTCCTCCCCTCCAGAAACTACCGCTCCTCACATATCACATATACGTTTAAATACTCGGAAAAGTGTATGTTAGTTTAATTCTTTGTTTGCTCTACTCGTTTTATTATAATGGATAAATTCATTGTTCGCTCGTCAATGAAAAATAGTGATTCGGCTACGATTCATCAGCAGATAGTGCTTCAGGTGGCTCGGATTCAACTACTGCATCTAAAGAAACAAACAAAACTGGTGTTGGTGGGCGTTCTTTTCAAAAACAGTGGAAGGACAAAAATAAGTGGATCTTATGCGACGAGAAGTGTGATAAAGTGTTTTGTTGTGTGTGTAAGGAAATAATTTCCTCCAGTGGACCTTTTGCGAAAAAACTAAACAAGACGAAGACGTGATACAAGCATTCGTGGAAGTCGGGTTTTCTTCTTGGAACAAAGCCTTACAAAGATTCGCTTCTCATGAAAAATCGGATTTTCATATGTCCTGCTGTACTAGGAAAAGTGCAATGGATAAAGGTGTGAACTTTGATGTCTAAAGGTAAGGATAGAGATATGAAATCTCCAAGAGTAGCTCTCTTAAGAATGTTATCTTCACTGCGTTATCTCATGGTTCAGGGGTTAGCAACCCGTGGTCACAGAGATGAAAATTCTAATTATCATGCATTGTTAGAGTTGCTGAAGATAACTCCGATTTGTCCTCTTGGCTTCAACGTACAAAGTACAGACGGCTTTCACACGACATAACAAATGAACTAGGTTCTATTATGGCTAACGAAGTCTTACAAAATTTGATTAAGTTTCTAAAAGGCTCCCAATACTATTCGATAATTATGGATGAAACTAGCGACGCATGTCAACACGAGCAAGTTTCAATTTCTTTTCGATTTGTCAGTGGTGAGGATTTTCAAATTAATGAATTATTTTTTGGTTTCTATAAAACTTAATCTACTACAGCTGAAGTCTTGATGAAAATTTTAATGGATGTTCTCACTCGTTTTTCTCTGGATATCAAGTCATGCAGAGGTATTTCTACTGAGGGAGCGCCAAATATGACAAGCGGTTTTTCAGGGTTGCAAGCAAAAATCAGAGAAATTGAGCCGCGAGTTATGCATGTTCACTGTTTGGCACATTCTTTGAACCTTGTGACCCAAGAGGCAATGCAAAATGAGACCGTGGTGAGAGACTATGTTGCAAATGTCAAAGAAATGATTAATTTTGTGCTCGGGTCCCCCAACCGACTAGCAATATTTGAGTCTTTGCAAGCTGACCAAGATGGTCGCTCCATTCACCCTGTAGCTCTTCGGCCTTTTTTGCCCTACCAGGTGGTGTTGCAGAATAAGTTCGTTGAAAACGATTTTGCAGAATTACGAAGAGTTAATATTGTTCTTTGAGGAAATCGAGCTCAAAAAATCTGATGCCGCTGCTAAAGCTAAAGGTTTCTTTAAATTTCTGTGCCCTTTTGACTTTATATTTGCCACTACGCTTTTTACGCAAATTTTAGAGCCAGTTGAAATTTTGAATGGCTTTCTGCAAAATTCCTTCTTACAGCTGCAAAAACCCATGGACAATATTCATCGTGTCCGAGAGGTTTTGAAGTTATCTCGAATTAATGAACATTTCGATGCAGTTTGGAGCTCTTGCGTGGGATTGACCAAAAAATTTGATATCGAAGAGCCGAAACTTCCAAAAGTTCAAAAAATTCCTAGAAGACTTGATGAGGGCGCTCAACCCTTTGCTTTTGCCAGCCCCCGTGATTATTACCGGAAAATTTATTTTGTGGTTTTAGATATTGTGATCAACTGTTTCGATGATCGATTTTCTAAAGCTGCTATGACTCACTTCAAAGAAATTTAAACATTTCTTCTTTCCAAAACTAAAGATTGCAGTTCTGTAGTAGAATTTAATAAGGATGACTTTGACCATGAAAGATTAATTTTGCACAGAAGTATGATGTTAGATGTGTGTGAATCTACAAATTTTGTCGTTGAAAGTACAGAAGACTTAGTGCGCTTCTTTTCCTCAAATAAACATGTCGACGAATTGATTCCAGAGCTGGTTAAGTTGATAAAGATCGCTTTAACTATACCCGTATCTACATGTACAGCAGAACGTTCTTTCTCCGCCCTGATAAGATTAAAAACTTACCTGCGCAGCACCATGAAGCAAGGAAAATTGAACGACAACGCAATCATGCATGTCCATAAGCAAGAAACGAAAAATGAATTGAACCTCGAAAATGTGGCGAACATTTTCATCAAACGATCAACTGTTCGTAAGAACACTTTCTTTATCAGTGAGTAGTGAGAATTATAAATTCCGCAAAGACTTTAATTTTTGAACTAAAGACTTTCAGTTTCTCTTTTATTTTTAAACTAACAATAAGCGCCAAATTTGAGGCTATCACTTATTAATTTAAATGAACTATTTATTTTCCTTTTTACTCAGTTTGGCATCATTCCAAGAGAGAAGAAAGAACATTCTCGTAAAGACTATTATGTTTTTAACTTAAGACCAAATAGAGGCAACGCAATTTTTATTTGTTTAGCTTCCCTCCTTTTAATTCACATATATGTAAAATGTAATATTTCTTACTTTTTTTATCATTACTTTCACTATTTCTATGATTTAAAGATTTAAAAAAGAAAACAACTGTATACCTTTTATGTGGATTAGCTTTTGTACTCATTCATTATTGGGGAAAAAAGCACCTAATAAAACGATAGTTTATGTTTACCATCAAGTGTTGTTCATTCAAAAAGACCTAAAAAACTGCATTTTCAGGAGGGGCAATTTTTCAAAATTCAACCGGACCCCCCCCCCCCCGGTTGTGGACTGTGAGTTAGAACACCCCCACTGATTTTCAAAACCCGGCGCCACTGACCAAAGCGATACACATTATGTTCACATTATGTTTATTGGGATTCGCTCGCTGCTCTGTAATGAGTTCCGTTAAGAATGCGTGGTTGTGAAAATACATAATTCAGTTTCAGTGCGTAAACCTACAGTGACATCTAAGCTGATTTATGTGGAATATCCGTTCATTTCCTCAGACAACTTTTAATTGAATCAAATAAACCGAGACCAGAAGAACTTGTTACCTGACTGAATAAATTCGCAATCGTGGTCAGTAAAAAAAGTGAATTTAGATACTTCCGAAATAAGTTGTTTGCGTAATATTTTCTATACTGTTCATGTAACTTATTGGTATGTGCCATATTCAAGAACACTGTACTCTCTTCAACTGAGCACGCGGGGCTTGGGCTCAATTTTTCACAGGAATCTCTTGGAATAGTTTTATAACTTATAGGATTTAAGTAGATGGAAGAAAATTGTCGATAAACAGACAAATGTTATTGGAAATGGGCGATAGTCGGTTCAATAAGTCATATATTACCAAAAGATTCAGGTATTCACAAAATATGGCTGACGGATTACATTTTAAGGTAAATCATAAGAGAGAGAGAGAGAGAGAGAGAGAGAGAGAGAGAGAGAGAGAGAGAGAGAGAGAGAGAGAGAGAGAGAGAGAGAGAGAGAGAGAGTGTGTGTGTGTGTGTGTGTGTGTGTGTGTGTGTGTGTGTGTGTGCGTGTGTGTGTGTGTGTGTGTGTGTGTGTGTGTGTGTGTGTGTGTGTGTGTGTGTGTGTGTGTGTGTGTGTGTTTCCTAGATTCTTCTTTCTTGAAAATGACCCCCCCCCCCGGCACAATTCTCCTATTTTTTCTCTCTTTGAATATTCTCTGCTTACCACAACGAGAAACACCTCCGTTACTATCACTTCCATTTTTTAAAATAAAATTGGCATCTCTTCTGGTTCTCGTTTCATAAAATCATACAGATTGCAAATAACCTCCCTCGCTCGTCCATGAATTATTTTTTGCCACTTACTTTACTTCGACGGCCTTCCACTTCTTTTCGAGTTAATTATACAAAATAACTTTTCATTAACGGAGGTGTAACATATTTACAGAACAACCGCATTCAACCAGCCAGGAACGCGTAGAATACATGTGCCGTTTCTCTTCTGCATAGAAGAGTAGCAATAACTCATTAGCATTATTAGATTGGTTAGTAGGGCGCCGATGTTGATATACGGAACTGCGAGCGACGCTTCTAGATTCGTTACATTTGAATCTAGAGATGTAAAATTGCAAAACGTATTTAAAGCCGTGGACCTTATAAAAACTATTATGCTAAAAACTATGCACGAAACCTTCTCAACGAAATGTTTACGTAATTCACATCTGATACAGAATGTAGGCGAGAATAGTCGAGAACGAAGGTAGCCGAATTACTATCGAAGTTACCCGAGCTGTTTCTCAGTTTTAAATGTCTAGACTCGAATTCGTTCCTGTATCCCCACCACTTCAAATTCACCTTTATTCTGTTCATCGAGAGTTGAGACAGATATGTACAGTGAAAGACTATTCTGATATGTAGCTGAAATTAATGTGAATAAGCTTAGCAGACTCTATAAAAAAACATTGAAAAACAACATAGCACACGAAATCGGAAGTAAAATGAATAAAATAATATATTAAACAACATAGAATGAAAACTTATTATCACTATAAATGTAAAAGGCAATGACGTTTTTATTACTGCAATTATGAAATCTGCGTAGAAGAGAAATGAGTTGAACGATAAGTTCAGACATAACACTATTGCATTGTAGCACAGGTAAAATAGAGTTTGACTCGGAATATATAACAGATTTCATTGTTGGAATACACTAAAATGCCGTACTTTATTATGTACTAAAAAAATGTCGGAATAGTTGTTTGGGCATCTTTAAATTGGTACTTCTAGGAGTGAAAACCAGATTTCGTTCACAGATTCTTTCAGAGCTGTACATTTTCTTAGACTTTATCAAGAATACGAATTTAAAGTTGAAGCGGCTTCCGATAATTTGTGAGATTTTTAGTTATGTTCGGTTAAAAATTTGCCAACTGAAAGGTTTTCGAAGAATTTTTATTTATTTATTTATTTTTGTATTTTCAAAATTGAATTTATTCCAGTGCTTTTACGAATTATTGAGAGGAAGATCCTAAGTAAAAATAATGCTTCTGTAAAGCTGGAATACCATTTAATTCTCTATCTGTTGGAACCTGTCACACCCCCTTACGACAAAAATTGGTTCAGTTATGCTAGAAAATTTGTTTAATTGGTATTGCGCATTTAACATTTAGAATGCATCAAATAAAAATAATGAATTGGTCATTTTCGATTAATTTTTTTTATGTCCCTTTTTATCAAAACCATTAATTTGTATGAAATAATTAATTATTTCATGAACAATTGTTTTCTTAGTAATTTGTTATAAAAATTGTGTTTAAACAGATTAAAGTATAAATACCTTTTACCGTTACTTTTTATTAAATTATTTTTCACATTCAACGTAGGACATCGATGTATTTTAACAATAGCTTGATTAAAACCTATGAAATTTGCAAGAAAGGTTAAAATTTAATGGTTATTGCAAAGACGAGTATTGTAATGCATTTTTGAATAATTTCAATATGTCGAGTAAAAGTAGATTGCCGTTTAAGGAGAGGTATTTTTACTTTGAGTGCATTTGTATTGTGAGAAACACGTATTTGAAAATTTCCTACTTTCACTGAATTTCGATAGTGAAATATGTACGTAGTTTTTGTATATAACTATAAACATAAAGGTGAATCTTAGGAACAATTTTCAAAGTACTTCAAAGTTGTTATACCTAAAAAATTTACTACTTTTGAAGGTTTCAGTATGTATCTTACAAAATGAAAAATATACTTGGGGTAATTAACACACTCGAAATATTTAGACTGTCAAGTGACTACTCCCAGCTCTCGATAAATGGAGTCCAGACTTGTTTTACACAACCAAGTCAAGTTTACCCAGCCAGTAACGTATTGAATGCAGACGACACTGAGGGGTTGAAATAAAGGTCGACTCAAGGTCATTACACAGCCTGTTGTAAATTGTTTTAAAGCGTTAATTTAGCGTTAAGCAGCATAATGAAACCTTTTTGTTATATTCTAAGCCCTGTAAAAGTCATAAGTTTAGCTTGTGGTGTAATTTACTAAATTAATTGGCTTAATTCAGACACAAATTCCTTACATTTTTATAACAAATATACATTATATCGTTATTGTATTGGCATATAAGTATAATTAACTTCTATTAGGAACAAATTAGTCAATTTATAATAATAGCAATTGCAATAAGTCCTACAGGATTCAGACTGTGGATCGTAAACGCAAATGTGTTCTCTATATTTTACCAATATTTTACTAAAGCCTAACTTTATTTGAATTCTGGTATTAAGCCACTGGCAGTACTGTTAGCACATATGCAACTTTCTGTCAGGTACTGTGAGAGATTGGACTCACACATCATTGAATCTCTTGTAAGGTAAAATTGCAAAATTCTTGTGTTTTTATTTAAAATTTTATAAAACATTGTACGTGAATCTATTTATTCATGTGAATCATTAGTTTATTAGAACAAATTTTCTTTTTAAGTGTGACTAGAATTTATTCTTGTTGGTGTGCTATGAAGTCCATACATGTTGATGCATGTTGCATGACTACTGCATGTTGGCATGACTACTGCAGACTGCATGATTTTTGTGTGGGCTTATGCAGAATTTCACTTCAATAGGGGTTCAAAAAATGGAGGCGGTAAACATTATGGTTTCCCGTTATGATTAATTATTAATAATAATAAATTATTATGGTTACCTAATATGGTATCTCTTAACAATATTTCTGTAGATACACACAATTATTTATTATAAATTCTTCTTCTTATTATTATTATTTATAAAGTAATTTAAAATTTATGTTTATATTACCTCAAGATGTTATTTTTCCTTATTCGGAACATGTTTCAAGAGCTCCCGTGCTCTCATCTTCAGCCTTCGCGATATTGCGTCTGGTGAAGTATTTGTGTGTTGGCTGGATGCTTATAATTTATAATAATAATTATAAATTATTTATAATAATATTATTTATAATATTTATAATATTATTATTATTTATTATTATATAATTAATAATAAATAATATTAATAACAGTAAAGAAGACTTCTGAAACAGTGTAATAACAAATGAATAAGAATATATTCTTGTAAAAATTAAAAAATATTATTTATTACTAATAATTATCATAATAAGAATAACTGTGAGAATTATCAATAGTATATAATATGTATGATACTTTGGAGTCATAATAGAAGGCCAAAATATTAGTTTTTTAACTGAGTAATATTAGTAATTTTGGGAGGTTCTTCTGCCTTCGCCCATGATGATGTTGTTTAGAAATTGGTGCTTTTTGCTTCTTTATTAACATGTCTAGCTGTAATAGATATCCCAACCCTTTTCACACAAGTATATTCCTGTAGTTTAAATTTAAATTAAAAATTGTCAGAACATCAAGTGTCGGAAGATGTATACCATGCCATGAGAGGTAATGTAGCATACTTATTGTAACTTTATAAAATATTGGTGATATGTTTATTTTATATTAGGAAATATAATTTAATTAAATTCACAGTGCATAAATGGGAAACAATCTTAACTGTCTTTGTTTTCAGTGGGCACTGAGTAAAAAGTAATAAATGGTTATTAGGGGACTATATGCTTGAGGTTGCTGTCTTTATACATCTTTATAGGGGCGGTTGAGGGAAACATTTGATGCAGGTGCTTAAAGGCTGAGGTGGTGCATTTGTGACTACTAATTTCCTCTGTGGGATTTTTCCTGTTGTATATGCATGTATGTGTTTTGTGTGAAGACATGGAACAACACACGTTCATGACATGACAAATATCTATAGTTTAGGAATGTATGCCGTTACTATTATCATTTCATTATACCAAATAGGATTGCTGTTTTTTTTTTTTTTTTTTTAATATACAGTAAGGTGGAGGTTTGTTGAAATTGGCTAATTTTCCAGGTTTATCCTTCACTGTTATGAACTAATGCATAAACTATCAATTTTATGTAAATAAAGTTCAAATTTGTTGTTTCAAGTATTAAGAATTCTTTGTTTACCATGACCACTACACATTAATGGTATGAATTAGATGGACAATGTGTACAGTAAACACTTTGTGAAACACTCCTTTTGCGTTGCACTTATGTGAAAATATATTTGATATACGAGAGGGGACCCAAAAGTAAGGAGAATTTTTCTCTGGCAGTTGGTAGAACGCTAGTTCCGACTTCTCCCGCTAGGTGCCTTCACTAGACACCATTTTATATCAGTTGCCCTAGCGGCATTGTTGTGGAAACATTAGCGCAGTCAATGTGACTATTTTTTGTAAGCGCTGTTTCATGTTTTCGGCGATTTGTCAATGGCAGACATTAAATACCAACGTGCTAACATCAGGTTTTGTTTCCTGTTAGCAGCAGAAACTGTCGCAATGCTTCGGACGGCTTATGGGGAGGAAGCTTTGAGCCAGGCAAGGATTTACGAGTGGTTTTCTCGTTTTAAAAGTGGTCAAATGTCAATTGAAGACGGACCACGACCGGGACGCCCCTCGACTTCCAAAACGGACGAAAACATTGAAAAAATCCGTGTTGCGATCATGTTTGATCGTCGTAGAACAATCGATGAATTGGAGGAAATGACTGGAATATCCTGGAGTTCATGCCAACGAATTTTGGCTGAAGATCTGAAGATGAAACGTGTTGCAGCAAAATTCGTTCTGCATGTGCTTTCTTGTCGGCTCAAAATCCTTGCCTGGCTCAAAGCTTCCTCCCCATAAGCCGTCCGAAGCATTGCGACAGTTTCTGCTGCTGATTTCCCTAACAGGAAACAGAACCTGATGTTAGCACATTGGTATTTAATGTCTGCCATTAAATTAATTTAAAAATCGCCGAAAACGTGAAACAGCGTTTACAAAAATAGTCACACTGACCGCGCTAATGTTTCCACAACAATGCCTTTAGGGCAACTGATACAAAATGGTGTCTAGTGAAGGCACCTAGCAGGAGAAGTCGGAACTAGCGTTCTACCAACTGCCAGAGAAAA
The DNA here is from genome assembly GCA_034769895.1 of Magicicada septendecula. Taxonomy (NCBI): domain Eukaryota; kingdom Metazoa; phylum Arthropoda; class Insecta; order Hemiptera; family Cicadidae; genus Magicicada; species Magicicada septendecula. The sequence continues at coordinate 166,662,082 of CM068371.1, read as the reverse complement.
ATTCTCGTTACTTTTGGGTCCCCCTACGTATATTTGAAATTATCTTTTACACCATTTATTCAGATTTTTGATACAGGTCTACATATATATAATCTGTTAATACAAAACAATTATATCATTTTGTTTTTCAGTAAAAATTTTAAGTCCCAAATAGTTATTATTTCTAATTAATTATTATATTATCATATCCATCAGTTCTTCATAAAAAACTATCACTGGCAGACTATATAGGCTTAGACTACATTAATTAAAGTTTAACTAGAGTTGTTTTGAATTGTGGCATGGAGCATGATCATGTTGAAAAGTCCCATAGCCGTCAGCAAACGTTTGCATGAAATATACAATTTTTCTTTGTATAATTTCCAAGTATTTCAACAAGTTCATCATTCCTTATTTAATATGAATGATATGGTAAAGACATATCAAATGTGTTAGATTTTTTGTTATTATTGTTGTTGTTTTGGATATACTGATTTTGTGTCCAGGGGTATCCTGCTTTTTGAACTTATTTGTCCGAGAAGATTAGTTTACAAATGACAACCTAACTTTTAAGTACAATCTGTAGTCATTTGTTGTTTACAAATTCTTGTTTTTTGTTGTTTTTTTTATGCTTTGTAGGTTAGACATGATTTCTTTTTAATTGAATAAAATAATTATGAGTACACACATCTTTTTACTTGAAGGATCGATGTTGTGTGTGTGTGAGGTGTGATATGTTCAAATAATGCGTGTGATTTGAATTGTGTCTGTTCGTTTAGGATGTCGTTTTTATGTGTTTTTGTGTGTTTGTATATTTCCAATTGTTCAAGAGTGTCTAGTTTTTGGCGTTTTGTGTATACGTGTAGAATATCTATGTTATTGTCAATGTTTGTGTATGCGTGGTTTGCTTCAATGAGGTGGTTTGCAAAGGTGGATTTGGTAGTGGAGTGTAGCGCCTTTGTATGTTCAATGTATCTGTGTTTGAAGCTACGGCCTGTCTGGCCTATGTAGAATTTGTTGCAATCTGAACAATTTAGTTTGTAACACCAGGTAGATTGAATTTGATTTGTGCTTAGTGTGTGTTCTGTTTAGGTTGTAGTTTTGTATGTGATTCTGTATCCTGCTTTTTTGAAATTGTGGGTTATTTTTTTAGTGTGGTTATTGATGTATGTTAGTGTTATGAAATTCTTGTTTTCTGTTTTTGTCTGTTGTTTGTTTTGTGTTTTGTGTAGGAGTTTGTTGACTATTGTTCTCTTGTATCCGTTGGATTCTGCTAGATATTTTATCGTGTTTAGTTCGTCTTTGTAGTCTTTTTCATCTAGCGGTATGTTGTTAAGTTCTACCTTCAGAACTATGATACATAGATTTAATTATATTTAATTAATCAACGGACACATCATGGACAACGAAATCCAAGAATTTAATTACAATTACAAAGTTTCTATATTATCATATGTTAAATGATAAATGTATAATTACATTTACATGATGTTATTATCCAAATTTGTTAAATGAAAGCATGTAACACTTTCATTACTTGATAACTGTGAAAACTTAAAATTCCCTAATACTGGAAAATCCATTAAACACAAGCAGAAGACTTTAGTATAGGTCAGAGACGAATCCTCAGAGCAATCAATACAAGTAGTGCTTACTCAAAGAAAATTAGGCAAAATTAAATAAATTATTATGTAACCAACATTATTGTTGTCACCAAAAACTGTTTCACATGCCTTCTTATGTCTCATCCTTTGAAAATCAGTGGCGCATTTGTCACCTATCTTTCAGTTAAAATGAAATTGATGACTTCATTTGGTAAAATCATTAACGTCCCTTACAGGTCTGTGCACTATTTTAACAGCTGACTGACTGCTCCACCTCAAAGTCATCACTTCAAAAATGCTTCAGTGCACTAACTATGAGTTGGTCATAATTTCAGAAATCTTATAAATAAAAATATATTTTCTGTGGAATTTGGCCTAGTCTCTTGCATTCCATTTTTTCCTCAATGGAACATCAATTGAACAATTTTTTATAAAATTATCAACAGAATTTATTATGTTTGAATAGTTAATTATGACAATAATTATCTTACACTATTACAACTGACTTTATTAAGTCCAGTATTATTAACTTCTTGGATTTTGTTGTACATGTATATCAAATACTATATAAACCACCTTTCTGACAATTGAACACCAAATTATACCTTTGCCTGACGTAACTTTCACTTTTATGTAAGCTTGTTCAGAAGCAGCCATTAGGAGTAGTATCAGTTCCCATGTGGGAAGTAAAACTGTTGTATGAAATGGTTATCAATCCTTTGTAGCATGTGATGTGTTTCAAAAAGTAATGTGATTAAAACCATGTCTGTTCATTTAGAATGTTATTTTTATATTAGGCCTATGTTCTTGTGTGTATGTATATTTTGAAAATGTAATTTGTATATTAGTTGTATTCTTTGTATATATGATTGTTTTCCATGGTGTGTCCAAGTGTTGTTAAGAACTAATCTGATGAAAACTAATGATGAAAGATGAACACTAATTTGATGTGGACCACAAGTAATTTTGGATTATTTTTTTTCTGTCCATTTTGTTTTTGGAGATGGTGCTGCTGTTTGAACAAATTCTACGTAGGTCAGACAGGACATAGCTTCAAACAAAGGTACATTGAACACATAAAAGCATTACACTTCACCACCGAATAAACTTTTACAGACAGAAGCAGACCACACATTCACAAACATCAACAAAAATGGAAACTCTACATGTACTCAAGAAAGGCTGAAAACTAGACAAACTCAAAAAACTGGAAATGTACAAACACACAAAAACAACAAGGCATAGAAACAACATCCTAAACAAACAGACACAGTTTACTTCACACATACTGTCTGAGCACATTACACAACAATGATCTTTCAAACAATGGCACCATATCCAAAAACAAAATAGACAGCACTCCTAACATCAGCCTCTGATGAAGCTCACAATGAGTGGAAGCTAGCTCAGCCAATAAAGTAAACATTTTTATATAAATTACTTGTGTTTCACATCGGAATAGGGTTTATTAGTTATGTGCATATATGTGTATTTTTAAATCACTTATACTCTTTAAACATATCACAAACACTAAATATCTGATAACCGTTACCAAAAAAACACTTCAAGCACCAAAACTGATTTGCTTCTAGTGGTTCCCTTAAATGAAGCTTACACAAAAGTAAAATATACCTCAGACAAAGATTAATTTTATAAAAATTTATATACAAATTAGTGTTCCATAGTCAGAAAATACATTATGTAATACTATTAACATTTATCCAAAAAAAGTTTTCCAAAAATGTGACTGATACAAATGATATTAACTGACATAACAACCTAACTTACCCTCCCAGTGATTGTTACAATCACAGCAGACTAACATGTAGTTGTCATATGGCAATATCCAATCTAACTAGCCAGAACACTGTTTCTGGTAGGTATGTCAATTTCTGTAAGGCATGTTGAGTTTTCACTAACTTCCCTTGGCAAATGATTAAGCACGATGATTTTGTTTGAAAACACTATTAGATACCATCTTATTAATAATGTAATGTACAACTATCATTTAATGAGTCGTGCAAACATGCAAGCTAAACATGAGCTGCCAATGACTGAATTCTAATACAGCATTGTGAACAATGTTTAACTGGTGACTGGGAAATGTTTGTTTGGTTGATGATCTGATATTGTTTTAGTATTTTAAAGTTCTATTCATGTCTATCAACTACATTAGACATTAGTTTACATGTTTTAAAGTTACTATTAGCATTTTTAAATACAATTTTTAACTATTGTTTGTGTAGAAATGCAACATCCAATGGTCATGAGTATGCAAATGGACTCATAAGGCACCTATCTACGTGTGCAATCATCAATAACAGACCTATATCTGCATGAGCTTACTGCTGTTAATTAACAGTAATCATGGAAAACTGGATCATGAAAATCCCTATGGACTCCATAACAACAACAGAAGTTGTGAACTAACGCCTTTGCCACAGTGGTAACCTCCTGATTTGGAATTGCTTAGGCTTCCACCCACTTAGTAAAGTAGTCACCTATAACCATGATGTACCGGTTTCGATTGTCAGTAACTGGGAAAGGTCCAGCAATGTCTATGGCAATTCTTTCGAAAGGAAGACCAACGTTATACTGTCTCATTTTTTCCCTCCTTCTGGTTTGTGGGCCCTTGCTTGCAGCACATATTTCACATGTCCAACACCATTCCTCTACATCGTCGTGAAGGTGAAGCCAATAGAATCGCTTCCATATTTTGTCAAGGGTTTTGTTAACGCCAAGATGACCTCCAGACATTCCATCATACATCTCCTTCAAAACAGACTGCATTTTACTTCGAGGAATTATCAGTTGCATTACCACGTCTCATCCATCTACACTTTCCCAAGCCCTTTTCACTAATCCGTTCTCTAAGGTAAGAGATTCCCATTGTTCCCAGTAGCCCTTCAGCATTTCAGAACCATGGCAGATATCTTGCCAATCCGAGCAGCGACCTTCCTCTTTTACCATCAAGATCGGTCCAATGTCTTCATCCGTCATCTGTTCTTGTCGAAAATCTTATGTCATCCAGCCGTCTGCCAGGAAATCTACAGTGGTGGCTTGAATATGTTCACATGTGTTCTGCTCTTCCTTTCTGCAGCAATGTCAGCAATCTTCCGAGCACTGTCTTCGGGATAAGCCATCTGCATTACCCTGCCGATGTTGTACCTTGAAGTTGTAGTCTTGCAGATTTTCAAACCACCTTGCTAACTCCCCTTCCGGATTTTTAAATCTCAAGAGCCATGCAAGTGCAGCATGGTCGGTGCATAGTGAAAACTTCCTCCCATAGAGGTATTTATGGAAGTGCTCCAAAGCTCAGACGATTTCCAGCAACTCTCTCCTTTTAACGCAATAATTTCTCTCTGCTTTAGAAACTGTCTTGCTGTAATATGCTGTTACTCGTTCTTCACCATTTTGCACTTGAGACAAAACTGCTCCTAGACCAGTATTGCTTGCGTCTGTGTCTAGAATATACTTCCCTTCGGAAGCTGGGAAAGTGAGGATTGGCTATAAACATAATGAAATTTTCAAAGTCCTAAATGCTTGATCACACTCTCTCAACCACCAGAAGTTTTGTTTATTTTCCATGCAGTGGTTTAGCAATACTAGCGAACCCTTTTACCAAACGTCTGTTATATGAGCATAACCCCTGTAAACGCCGCACTTCGTGTTTACTCTTTGGAACTGGCCAGTCTCCTATGGTGTCTACTTTATTAGGATCCATACTAACCCCCGCTGCCGAGACCAGATAGCCCAAATACTGTACTTCCTTCTGGAATAGAGAACACTTCTTCGGGCTCAGCTTCAGTTGCGCACCGTGAATTCTAGTTAGAACATTCCTAATGTTTTCCAAATGGCCTTTGAAAGTCTTCCCAATGACTATAACATCGTCTAAATAAACAAGGCAAGTTTTCCATGTCAGGCCTCAGAGGATCAGAACCATCAATCTTTCAAATGTTGACGGTTCATTATAGAGTCTAAATGGCATGATTTTAAATTGGAATAAGCCTCTTGGGGTAGAGAAAGCGGTATTTTCCTTGTTTTCTTGATAAAGACCGACTTGCCAATATCCACTCTTCAGGTCCAATGTGGAAAATCATTGTGCTCCAGACAGTGTGCCGAGTGTATCATCAGTGCAAGGTAGTGGATACCAATCTTTCTTTATCACGTCGTTTAACCTCCGGTTGTCTATAAAGAAACGTAATCCACCATCCTTCTTTACTACCAGCACTGCTGGAAGGCTCGATTATTCCCTCTGTCAATGTGTCCTGTACCAAACGAGACATTTGGTGCAATGTTGTACCAGAGAGGTTCTTCCCAGTGACTGTCCCCGAACTGCAAAAGAATCTTTAAATTCATGTAAAAACTGAATTTTACCTCACCACCTGAAAGATCATTAGAAGATCTATTCAGCAATTCCTGAAGTTCCTCTGGTAATTTGGAAGTGTCCATAGTACTGCAACTTTGTTGCATCATTCTGGCTACCCAGGCCACAGGAGTCAATTTACCTAGGAGCTTTGTAAAGTGAAAGCTTGATCAAAAATATTTGCCACTATTTGCTCTAATAGTTACATTTCTGGTTTCGTCAGGTTTTACTAAACTTCTGGCAATTAGTGTGCTGACTACCTGGGGTTCAAATATAGAGCACTAGTTGCCCCTAGTGTCTATCTCAGGTCTAACCATGATGATCTTTTCAGAGTTTGGCGGGACAGTTATGGGCACTTGATTTATCATGTCCATCGATTTTTCTGATGTACTCATTGTGGAGAGCATTACCTCTTCTTTTCTGATTCTTAGACATTATTTTTGAAGTCTACTGTAAATTCATATGCGTTCATAACGTCCACACCAAGAATTGCTTCATCCACAATGTCTACAACAAGTACTTGATGATCAAACTCAAGTTGACCGAGACAGAGGTGTATCTCCACTTTTCTCCACAAACATGTTTACAGGCTGTCCAGTAGCTGTTCAGAAGCTGCAAGAGCACCAGAATGGCTTGAGACTTTTTACCACATAGGGGCACACAATGTAAACCATTACACACCTGTGTCAACTGTAATCAAGGTTGGCCTTTCTTGAACGAATCCAGTAACCACCAACCGCCCACTATTTTTCTGAAGTGTGGAAATTGCGTATTGTCTAGGGGCTTTGTTCCTCCAGTTAGTCAGCACATGTTCTGTTGTACCGACTACTGCTTGTTTCCCTGCTGCAGAACTCTAACCTGACAATCTCGTTGTAGATGTCCAGGTTTCCCACATCGATAACACTTTGATCTTACTTTCTTACTTTACTCTGTGGTGCCACTCGTTGGGTCTCTGTTCCTTGCTCTTCTTCTTCATCGTCTGTCCCATCGCGATCTTTTAGTGGGTGCACTTTATGACTTGCCCAACCAGACTCTGACTTTGTGGCCTCAAATTGCAAAGCATGTACCAGGGCATCTGCACTATTCTGGTGTCTTGCCATTCGTAACATTTGCTGTAGTTCATTATTTCAGACACTATCAGTAAATGTCTGCATTGCAAACCTTGTTCGAAAATCTTCTGGCGCTTCAGGATAGGGCAGTCTAATTATTATGTCGATACTTGCTTCAAACTCTTGAAGACTCTCCCTGAAATGCTGTTGCCTTGCTCTCAACTGAGTGCAGTACACATTTCACAAATGTTTATCACCATACCATAATTCTAGAGCTTTCATCAATTCAGCGTACGTGTTCTGCCTGTCAGGTGACACTTTCTATAGTAGCACTGCAGCAGGTCCTTTTCAAGTGAGAATGAGTGAAACTGCCTTTCTTTATCTGTCCAATTATTTGCGCATGCGGCGGCTTCAAATTACCTAAGGTACGTCGCCCAGTGAGTGCTTCTGCCAAAGGTTGGAGCCTTGACATGAACTGCCCCAACCACAGGCAAGGTGACTTTCTCTGTCTTTTCTGTCTACTGTATATCATTAAACAGTCTGTTCAGAAATTTGTTTTGGTTGTATCTTCATGAACTGATCAACTTCACTTTTAATTTTTTCTCTAATGTTTGTAATTGAGTCTTCTACTTCAGATATTTTTCTGACACTGTTTGTTCTATATTTGATACACATTTTTTGACTGTAGACAATCTTACCTCTTGACCATTCAAATCCATGTGTAATTCACTCAAGTCACCATGTAGGAGAGCCAACTCTGCGGTAGTATGTTCTTGCAATTGTTTTTGGATAGCTTCAAAAAAAGCTTCTGTTTTACCTGCTTCCTGGTTACGTTCTTCTTTTTGTCATCCTTCAGATTCCAAAATTAGTGTTTTCTGCCGTTCTTGTATTTCCAGCAGGAGGGTTTTCTGCCATTCTTCAGCCTCTTCTTTTTCCTGCCTGTCATTTTTCTGCTTCCTCTGCCTCTTTTCTGCGTTTCCCATCTTGTCGTTTCTCCATCTGCAACAGAAGTGACTAGAAATATTCCATCATCTGATTGGCATCCATAGTTTTCTGATTAATTACAAATTACACGAGTCTTGTACAAGGTGTGCACTGCTTGTACGGTTAACGGTTCTATCCCACTTCTGACACTACTGTTACGATGGTCTCCCTGATCGTTGTATCATATTGTGTAAAACAAAATACAAATCACCAATGAAGTCACTCAAAACCAGCTTTAATCATCACAATTAAGAATTTGTAATCAACAAAATAGTCTCTTGGCTTACAACAACAATTCAAGTGTACACACACAATAATAATGTCAACTATAAAGAATTGCGTACTAGTAACAACACTTCACTACAATACTTCTACAAATACTCGATCAGCACTAAAGAAATCGCTCAACACCACTGAACTCATAATCTGGGTGCTATGCCTTTTTATATGTAGCTCACACTCTCAAGAAAAATCTTCCATCCTCAATGTGACACCACCTAATGCTGATGCTAATGCGTATCTCAAGTGGCCTCTTGAAGAGTCTAGAACAAACTTGAACGCAGCCTTGACTGAGGCACACCTGTCACACTATGAGGGGGAGGGTCGGGGACGCTCTCAGCTATTCTACGTGGTTCGATAAGATTGTCGTTACAAAAGGATGAACAACGTGGGATGTATGAAGACTGTGTAAAAGCCTCATCATAATGAAGTCTGGCAATAGAATTAGATACATTAGTTATAATATACTCATAACTCTATTATGTATTAATATCATGGATAGAAGACTTAAAGGAAGAAATACCAGGGCAAGGCCAAGAACATTGTTTGGATGGTGGTGCAAGTTTGAACAGGTAAAAGGATTTTTAACAAAGTCTCAGCTGGTGGCTTGATAACTAATGAATTTAATCCATCAAATTTCCATTTTGAAAATCCATCACTTTGTTTGAGAAACTTTATGCAAATAATCTACAGATTATGGGATCATATATTGTATGCTCAACATATCTGCTTAAACTTTTAAATGTAGTTGATATACAGTATTTCCATAAACTAAGTAGTTACACAGTCAAAATAGATTAGATCTTTAATATATTAGTTGTGTTATTAAGTAATTTCTGTAAAATCATCTAAATTTATGAAGAAAAAGTAATTCCTGCAAAGTTCTATTCAAAGGTGTAGAACCAAAGACTTTAGAAAAATTCACATATACAAGTTTAAATGTAGCTCTCATAACAGGACTTTTTTCTAGTTAGGATTCATCAGCTTCATCTAACCACTAATCTAGAGAACTAGCGACAGCTCTGTAAGAATTACTAGTTCTTGACCAACTAGCAAGGCATTCCATATTAGGACCTGGAAATTGCCTCACATTATGTCAGGTAAACTGTTTTTGGATTTTATGACTGTTGTTCTGATATAGACTTTGATTAAGTCTACATTATTTACATACAGTGGTGCTGCAAGGAGGTTTTGGGGTTTTACCCCCACAGAGAGGAAAAAAACATTCTGGTAATATGTAATCTCATAAGTCAAATTAACTAATAATCAGTTATATAATATGAACATTTTCATTTGTAGTATGCTGTCCTCGATTACAATCTCAAACATTACTAGTTGCCTGGTGGTTGAGAGATGGTTCAAATTTGTATCCTAAGTTTATATCCTGTTAGTGAGTAGGAAAGAGGTAGCCTTCAAATATTTATTTAGCCTACAGTGTAAACAACTTGGTTATGATATTTATGTTTTTTTATTTTTTTTTATTTTTGCAATCTGTTTACAAAATAAACATTTGGCAAAATTGGTGACAATATATATGACATGTAGAGGGTGGTCCATTGATCACTCCTCCTTGATATTTATAGCACAGTATTTTTTTCTATAGCAACTTACACAGTTTCTACATTGAATAGTTTTTTACTTCTATTTTAGTGTTATAGTGATGTCCCTATTGTTGTAATGGTTTTTAATACATACTTAACAATTGTTCGTGTTTTAAATTTTTTTTAACTATCAAGGTAATATATAAAATTGTATTCTTATTCTGTATATACATAACACAATTTATAAGCGTACTTCATTGTCTCTACCTATCAACTGATTTGTGTGGTAACTTCAACAAAATGTGTGGCTAAACCACATATTTGTGTTCTCCATAACATGATCTTGAAATGTTTATTTTTGCGGTCCTGTAGTGCCCATTTTGTGAAAATTTTTTATTCATTTCTGTAAGAAAATGAGTAGACCTGGTTTCATTTGTTGCAAACTTTTACAAAATTCTGTCATTTGTTGCTGTTAGTTGCGTGCAATAGTATTCATGTTTAGAATAATTTATACATTATTTACAGTCCATTTGTGTTACTAGAATTTTCATGTATTTACAATCAAATTTTTGTTTGGTTATTTTATAGTTCTGTCATGTTTCACAGTTTCTTAATTTTTATGGCTGCTTATTTTTTCTTCATTGAATTTTGCTTTAGCTAGGAAAAAAGAGAAAACTAGTCACAGTGAAGCTACAAAATTCATCAGAAATGTATTTTAGTAGTATGAAAAAGAAGCAAAACAAGAACAGATTTAACATAATGAAGTGTGTGAGTTGGCTAGTAGACTGAAATTGGGACATCACTTGCAAAAAGTGGATCTTGTAACATTAGTGAATGCACTCAAAAAACCTAACAAAGTGATCAACATTGACAAAATCGGGTCTAAGGGATAATCATTGATTGCCATTGTACCACTGTAATATGAATATAATACAGTTTGGTTAAGCTTAAATGAAGAGACATATTAATTAGGCCCACAAATATATCAGCAGGTTTATCTTTAAATAAACTTATAAATAGTAATGAAAGAAACTGCAGCAATAATTACAAAAGAGGACTGGAAGGGATAGTGCAATCATGTAATCAGCTGGAACAAGATTACTGGGAAAAGGAAGGTATTTTGGAGGCAGAAATGGACAGAATTATTATTTAAGTGGAAGAGGATGATGATGATCCATCATCATTGGATTTTACTAATGAAGCTTGTACTGATTCAAACAGTGATGAACTCTCTCAGTCTTCAGGTGACCAAAAAGTATTTACAAAAATCAAATTTATTTTTTCATTTAATACAATGCGTATAAATAAATACAAATGTAAATAAGGAAAATAATCTGTATTTAGAAACAGTGAACAATAGGGAAAAAACACATTTTGGTCATATTCCACAAAGTTTTTCTTACAAAAATTAAAGTTAAATAATTGTTTTACCATCTTTCAAAAGTACAAAGTAATAGTAAATTTGTTTGTGTTATGTAGATATCAGGTAAGTAAAAACATGATAAAGAAATGTGGTAGTCATTGGATGGAGCAAAGAAGTGGAAACCAAAAAAGGACAAAATAAATTATATTTTGACTGGATTAACTTAGCATTGTCAACTCATCAACCATCTTTTTAGTAAAGAATAAAGTAAAACTACATTCAGGTAATAAAGACAAATATTATGATGTATGAGAAAAATTAAAATTTTACAAAGCCAAATTACGGAAACTACATTCCTTTGTCCTTTTTTAGTTATCACTTTTCTGTTTTCTCCAACTCTTTCTGTATTCCTGAAGTATCTTCTTCCCTACCTGTTATCGACACGTTACACATGTAAATTATATTTTTCTTTAAACTGTAAAACAATAAGAAGATACACTATTATAAAAAGATGGTATGGTAATACCAAAATGCTTATCAGGTTTTTATTAATAAATAAATGCATTAAGAGATGTAAGCAAGACTGTGTTCTTTGTGTCTGTAGCTATTTCTACATAATGTTTCACCAAATACCTTGCTTTATCTCTATTTAAAATATGTGCATGCATTAATATATAGACTGTGACTGTAGTGATAGTCATCTGCTCCCCTTCCCAGCCTGGAGTAATCGCAGCAAGCCTATCCACCTGATACGTTCACCACAAACGTGTGACAGCAAACTGTGGTGCTCACAGTGGGCCAACCAGGAGCTGGCAGCTCTCCGATAGGTCTGCTGTGATAACCAAATTTGAGGGACAAAAAGACTGCAGCTAAGCCACAAATTTCCATTCCTTCTGATGACAAGAAGAAACAATACTCATCAGTTGGGACAGCATCAGGCTTTACATTCTGCTGCCAAGTGAAGAGAACTGTGGCGGAGAACCATCAGCAAATGCAGCCACCAAACACCACACCGTAGCCCAAGAGGAACACTTGCTGCACCAGCAGCAACTAGCATCCTCCTCAACAGCCCTTTTAATGGGCAAAAAATGTAACTGACAAGATGTTAAATAATTTTGCTGTAAACAATAACTGTAATAATATCCTAATCTAAAAAATTATTTTCATATTCCATTTATTTAAAATTAATGCATCAATTGTGAACACTAGTATGTTTTGCAAAAAAGGTGTGCAGTAATTTCTAATTGATACAACAGCGTTTGGATTTTGAGAAGAGAGTAATCAAGATAATTTCTTCTTAAATGGTGGTACTATAAGGTCAATGTACATTTAATTGTTTGTGAGAGGGTCTGTAGGACAACCTGATTCTCCATCTCACCATCTCCTCTTCTGAAGTCAGTATCTCAATTTATAATGGTGATTTCAAGTCAATTTCTGTAATATATCCTTGATGTAAACATAATTTGAATTATTTCAGCTGCATATCATAAAATAAATCTTAGCATAATTTATATCTTAGCATTTACAGCATTAGCATATAACTACTACTGACTGTTATATTTTTTTGCACTGAATACTGTCATTCAGTATGGTAGTCCAGTTATCAATAATAAATGACCAAAGAAGTTACTATATATGATTTTACTAATATAATTTTACTTCCATCAACTAGAAAATACAGGTAGCTAATTTACTACATCTTTTAACTAAACAGTAGTAAGAGCGGAATGTCTTGGCAAGTCAAATCCAGTGCCTTCAATGCTACAACTTGTATAAACATGATCTACATTTACAACAAGGTAACTATATGTAGGTCTATAATATTACCTATATTATTATATTATTTAGACAGTGCAGTATCAAAGTTATTTACTAACTAGTACAAAAACAATAACCATTTTAGATGTAGCATAGTAGAACTCCTTACTACACCTTATGCTTTATGCTTTACTAACACTAGTAAGACATGTGCATGCTTATAGTTTGTATAAAAATAAATAAAATTTCATTACAGTACAACAAACGGTAAGTACAGACATTGTATTATAACACACACATGAATACTGTGTGTGTGTGTGTGTGCGCGCGCGCGCACGCGTATGGTTTACATATTGTCACTACACACTTTCTACTATTCTTGATGTAAATTATTATCCTAACCAGTGGTGGCGATAAGGCCCCCGCAGACCCCGCGGCACGGGGGCTGACCCTCTGGGGGGCCCCGCCACTCTGGCCCCTAGAAAAAAATATGAAACGAGCTATAATAGGAAAAAAGTTTTAATGGGGTCCGACTACTGGCAAATTTGTATTTAAAATACGAAATATACGTTTTATTTAAGTGTATAGACATGCAAAAAAACTACGTTTTCTGAAATGACATTACTGTTTGTAGTTTGTAAGCGAAGCTTATCTTATCTCTTGTGGTGCCCGTACGTCCGTGCGATGAGTCACTCTGCACTGAGGGACGTAAACAAACACAACACAATGTAGTTCAGTACTCAGTAGTGCGTCGCATCTCCTGCGCGATAGTACTGTATTGCATTCATTTCAAAATTTACTGCCGTTTAAGTTTAATGACTTAACATTTGATTTTAGTTTTTGTATTTTGTGTAGAGTTGAGTGTTAGAGACAGAGTTTATAAAATGGAAAGTAAGCGTGAATATTTAAGTGGTGCTACGAAAAGGAAACTGCAAAAACAACGAGAAGAATCTAAAAGTAAACTTTCAAAACTCGACAAGTTTTTAAAAAAATCATCAAAATGTGAAGTTGAACAACCCAAACCCGGGTCAAGTGCAAGTAATGAAAAAGAAACAAAAATCGGACTTGAAGTTGATTGTGACAGTGACAATAAACCTGATTTAAACATTAGTCCGTCGGATACAAGTGATACAACTACGGAAACAAATAAGCAACTGCAACATGAACAAGAAGAACAACTGCTAGGCATTGAATGTGTTCGCCAGTCCGAAGACATACCTGGACCAGAAAATCAGTTTGAACCAACTGAAGTTATAAGTAATCACGCAAATAAAACTAGTTTAGCAGGCCCTTCCGATCCAAACTGCCAAAGTTTTGAGGCAGATATTGCATTCTATAAAAATCAAGCTACAATGACAGACGAGGTGAAAAAGTTAATAACGTTAAGTGAACTTTGTCAAACAAAGGGTCCTTTCCCGAAGGATTCCGTTTCTAAGCGGTCTTTCAGTACAGCATGTTATTCTTTCAAAACTGCAGCAGGCCAAATTGTTCACAGGTTTTGGCTTTGTTACTCTCGTAATCTAGATGGAGTCTATTGTTTACCATGTTGGCTTTTCAGCCAAAGTGCTGATGCCCAAAGCTGGCGTGAAGGCGATATTAGAGATTGGAAATGTCTCAGTAAAAAAATTAAAGTTCATGAAAGTAGCAATGCTCATTTACAATCTTGTCTCACGTATGCCACTTGGAAAAAGAGTAAAACGGTAGCTGATCAAATTTCCGATGAGCGGAAAAAATGGAAAGATATTTTCATACAGATTGTGGATGTCATTCGAACCATGGCACTATGTTCATTGCCGTTTCTTGGCCATAGAGAATCATTACATGAAATAAATCCTGAAAGTGGAAATTTTTTGAACATACTATCTTTAATTTCTCGCTACGATTCTCTCCTTAGTGCACACTTAGAAAATGAAAAAAACCAGATCAAAATACCTCCACTATGACATTCAAAATGAAATCATTAACTTGCTAGGAAAATCAGTACTGACTGCCTTACTAAAACAGATTCACTCGTCTCCTTTTTTTTCTACAATTGTTGATAGCACACAAGACATTTCTAAGATTTACCAAATGAGTGTTGTAATCAGATACATTAACATAGTAGAAGAATCTCCTGGCAATTATAAAACTGTGATTAGTGAGTCCGTTTTGGGATTTCAAGAAATAAAGGATCCCAACAGTGAGGGGTTTCAAAGTAAGATTTTAGACTTTTTGAAAACAAATGAAATTGACATTAGTAAGTGTAGAGGTCAAGGTTATGACGGTGCAGCAACAATGAGCAGGAAATACTCTGGGTTACAGAAAAGAATTATGGATAGAGTCCCAAACGCGGATTACGTACACTGTGCTACACATAACCTGAACTTGGTGATCAATGATTCAGTATCAAATATTTCTGAAATAAGACAATTTTATGACATAGTACAGAAAACTTATGTGTTTTTCAATGAAAGCTTACATAGATGCCAAGAACTTAACACTGCCGTTAAAGAAGACAGCTCTGCCAAAAATCTAACTTTAAAAAAACTATGTCCAACAAGTTGGTCTTCTAGACACGACTGTCTGTTAGCTTTAAGAAATGATTTCAAAATTGTGATTAAGTGTTTGACAGAAATTATTCTATACAGCTCAAAAAAACCGAGGCAGAAGAAGCATTAGCAATTAGAAACCATCTGGAAAACTTTGAATTTATTCTTGTGCTCTGCCTTGAAACTAAGATTTTAGAGAATGTAAATATAACTTTGAAAGCACTACAGAGGCCAACTGTTGACCTAGGCAGAGCGTGGCAGTTTCTAAGCCGCGCTTGTGATGAGTTAAAAGTTTTAAGAAAGGACTTTGCCGGCTTTCTTGCTGGTGCTAAACAGTTGGCCCAGTCATAGGACATAACTTGTAACATGAAAAATAAGCGTAAGCGAGTTGTAAAACGCTTCTTTGTTGAATTATCATTTGACCATAGAATTGACGACCGAGTGAAATCATTTGAAGTAAAAGTTTTCAATGCAACACTAGATATTGTAATAGCTCAGCTACAAATGAGATTCGAAGGATTGCGTTGCATTGATGATAGGTTTTCATTCCTGACGCCTCAGTATCTAGTAAACTTCTCACAAGAGACAATAGTGGAGAAAAGTAAGGCTCTGGTAAATGTGTATCCTGGTGACCTTTCCACATCACTGCCTGACCAAGTAATATCCTTCAAAGCTCTGATGGCCAAAGAAATTGTACACAAGAAAAGCATTCGAGAAATGATGAATTTACTGGTTGAAGAAAACAGCTGCCTTATGAGTTGCCTCCCAGACTTAACTACAGCTTTGCAGCTTTATTTAACCATACCTGTCACAACAGCTACAGTGGAAAGAAGCTTTTCAAAACTTAAATTAATTAAGTCATACTTAAGAAGTGCCATGGCCCAAACTCGGTTGAGTGACTTGGCACTGTTAAGCATTGAGCATGAAGAGACACAGAAAACTAATATCAACGAAGTGGTTGAAAAGTTCTTAGCTAATAAAAAAAGAAGACTAGGCTTAGGAAAACAGTGAACTTTGGTTGATCCTCATCTGTAAATATTGTACATTACTTGAGTTCGAGTGTTATTGAATTGGATTAGACTTAAGGAGAACGTGTATAGAGTATATTCAAGAATTTCACAAATTCAGTTACAAACTAATTTAAATGTTTGAAAAAAGCTAGAATGTTACTTTGACATTCGTTTTTAAATAATAAATTTTTAACACTCTGTGTGCGGTACTATTTCATAGTCTGAATTTAGATCTTTGACGTAAAAATAAATAATTCTTTTTATTTTGGTTTTTTTATAGTTTGTATAGAACTTTGTCTATTTAGCAACAATGAATTTTAAGAGTTTGTATACGTGTAAAACGTCCTTTGCAAATTGCAAACGCTTTGTGATAGACGAGAAAGTATTCACAAACCATTGTTGTGAAACACACGTAAATAGAAACTCATTTGAGTGTTTTCCCCTATTACGTATACAAAATTTAACCATTTTTATAGGGCCCCCTAATTAGTTTCGCGGGGGGGCCCCCGTTTCGTTAGCGCCGCCACTGATCCTAACTCAATAAATGCTTTTTCAAGAACTTAGTTTTTTTTCTTATCATGTATAGTGCTTTGTGTAACAGAAAAAAAACTATAAATTGTCAGTACCTTGAGCACAAGATTGTCTTGCTGCCACATTGCAGATGACAAGACTCCATGTGCTGTCAATGGAGAACATCTTTTTCCTGACAGAAAAAACTTATAAAATCAATACCAAAAGGTGAAAACTGAGCTAAACACAATGCTATATTGAGTTCAGGGGCGGATTAACCATTAGGCTGACTAGGCTGTAGCCTAGGGCGCGGCACTTTGGGGGGCACAAAATTTTAGCTAAAAAATAATAAAATTTTACAGCTAAATGTAAAATTGGTAATAAATTACAAGGATGAAAATTTGACTTCATTTTGAACACATGCACCTGTTTGAGAAAAATTATGGTAAAACTGTACATAAATAATAAAAGTGCTTTCCAATCTGTTTTCTCCGGTTATGAGTCATCGGCGGCCAGTGCTCATAGAACTATGCCACTGCCCAACTTTCGTGGAATTGCCGACCACGTTATCTATTCCATCCTCCTCCACTCCACCCCTTCACCTTCCCCTCCATCCCTTTTCATTGATTGCAGACAAGTTCAGTATCACTCATATTTATGCATTCAAACCAAATATTTTGGTTATGGTTATGTTGATGTTGTTATGTCATAGTCATGGTCATATATACAGGTCTGGAAACTCTCATGGTGGGGGGAGGGTCGCTTATGAAGACAGTGTATTACTGTCTTTAAGCGTGCATCTGCCTTATAATACGACTTCTGCATCGTAGCGCTCAAGTGTTCATTATGGGAACAATTTTTTGCCTCGATAAGAGGTACAAAATATTCTACCCCCCTCCACGGGAGTTTCCAGACCTGTATATATCATGATCGTAGTTGTTATAGTGTAGCCTACTTTTAATTTATTTTCATTAATGGTGAACGAACTAGTTCATAAACACTGACTATTATTATATGATGAAGTTTTCTTTAAAAGTGTTGTTTTCATGATGAGCAATCTAAGTGCTAACATTTTAAGGAAACCTAGTGGAGCGCAATACAGGAAACGCTCACAGAAAAAAACCGATAGGAATGAATCTCTACTGAAAAAAATTCCAAAATTAGACACATTCTTCAACCGCCCGCCAGAAAGTTCAAACTGTAGTACAAGTGATAATAACTTGGCCTTGTCTCCCCCGACACCGACCTCCAGCGCCATGGACTTGGACTCTGGCAGCAACGGCAACCTCGTGGAGACGCCACTGACACCACAGCCACCTGAATCGCCCAACACTGAGGACGGCAGTGGCAATCTCATGGAGACGGCAACACAGCCACCTGATCCTGAGGTAGGGTCTAATGAAAAAGTTGATTTTAATGATCCTGCAAAGTGGGTTGTTAATGATAATTTATAGGACTATATTGTTGAACATGGCATAAGCCAAAATAACAATTTAGATTTTTCAAAATCTGCACGTCAATATGCCAATAAAAAAAACATTTTTATCCAAAAGTTTGTTTTATAAAAACCTTAAGAATGGTGAAACTGTCAAACGTAGTTGGTTATCGTTTTCCCCATCAAATGGGAAAGTATTTTGTGTTCCATGAAAACTATGGCGGTACCACTAGTGGATTTAATGATTGGAAGAACCCTCACATAGTGTACAACCATGACAATAATAAAGAACATATCAATAATAAAAGAAACAATATTTATCAAGAGGATTTTTATTAGGAAGAGTTGACAAAAGCAAGAAGAAGTGGCTTCGCAATATCAAGAAGTAGTGGTTTATTGGCAAAAGGTTTTAGAACACGTGGTTGAAATAATCAAGTTTTTAGTGTCTAGGGAGCTACCGTTCCATGGTGAATATGAAACTATAGGATTGGTAAAAAATGGAATTTGCTAGGCTGTATTGAGCTCATTGCTAATTTTGACCCATTTATGGCTGACCACTTAGCCAGGTATGGAAACAAAGGGCGAGGTGTTCCATCGTACTTGCCCTCAACCGCTGTGGATGAGCTTGTGTTACAGCTAGAGGGACAAGTGAAAATGAAGATCAAAGAAGAGGTTGTGCAGGCTAAATACTTCTCGATCGTTGTGGATTCAACACCCGATGTTTCGCACACCTCATTAACCTTAATCATTTGCTATGTTCTTCCAGATGGCACTCCTTTGGAGCACTTTATTATGTTTTTCCCAAATACTGGGCATAAAGGTGAAAACCTAGTGGAAGCTGTAACTACACTTATTGAATCTTTTGGTCTTGATTTGAACAACTGTAGGGGGCAAAGTTACGACAATGCCAGTAACATGTCGGGTTGCTACAAATGTCTACAATCAAGAATTATTGAATTGAATCCTTTGGCGACCTATGTCCCTTGTGCAGGCTAATCTTTACAACTAGTAGGCTCTACAGCAGCGAACAGCAGTGATTATTCAGTTTCTTTTTTTCTCTTGAACAGCAGCTTTACAGTTTCTTTTCTTCTTCTACAAGCAGATATGAGATATTGTTGTCTCACGTGGAAAAGGACTTTCTTGTGCTAAAAACATTGTTTAAAACTTGCTGGAGTGCACGTGCAGATGCAAGTAAAGCCCTTTACAAAGCGTACAATGAAATTATTTCCGCATTGGAAGATATTAGGACGGATAACTACCAGACAAAGGATGTGCAATATGAAGCAAGGAATTTGACAGAAAAACTAAAAAGTCTGGAGATAAAAATCATGATTTGTTTGTGGCATCACCTTTTGGAAAAGTTTCTCGATGTCAGTGAGAAGTTTCAAGGACAGAGCGTTGACATAGATAGTGTGATTGGCTTATACAGCTACTTGCAATCATTTGTTTCCACGCTTCGGGACGAGAAGAGAATTTGAGAGATTGGAAAACGAGGCAAAGTAGATCTGCAAATCAAATGTCTACAAAAAAGATGTAAGAAGAAAAAAAATACGAAAAGCACACTTTGATGAAACATCTGAAGGCACTGCTGCCGCCGCTTTAGATGGGAATGGTGGGAGGCAATCTTTCATTGTTGAAAACTACTACGTTGCCTTAGATTCGTTTCTGCTTAATTTGAACAGAATAAAATCAATTTACAGTGATATAAGTTTAAAGTGATAAAAGTTTGGGTTCTTATGGAAATTACCTGAACTTTCTGAACTAAATAATGATGTAATAAGACAAAAAGCTAATCACCTTCTAGAAAATTATGCTGTTGACTTGGATCAGGCATTTCCTGATGAGTGTGTGCATTCAGCTCAGTTTTTAAAAGACTATAGACCTGTCAACCCAGAACAAGAAGGAGAAGAAAAGCGATCTGAAGCAAAACCATTGTTGAATTTTTTGAAAACGCTTAACTTAGAATCAATGTAATGTTTCATAATGTTGAGCTAGCTTTGCACATTTTCCTTACTATGCCCATCACTAACTGCAGTGGCGAAAGATCTTTTTCAGCTTTGAAGAGGGCTCAAATTTTCGCCAGGATAAACTGAAAGTGTAGCCCTCTTGTTCATTGAAAGTGACTTTCTACACGGACTTGATTTCAGTGAGGTGATTAAAACGTTTGCTCAATTTAAAGCGAGAAAAAATAATCTAGCTTGAACTTTACATGAGTCTTAACAAATCCACAAGATATTTAACTGATTGTCTTCTTGTGTAAATGATGCTAAATGTACCCTTAATAAAACTGTTATAATTCTGTAACTACTTAGTTAATTTTTTCCTTATAAAAGCCATGCAAACTACAAATGGTTGAAGGTGTAACTCTAAAACAATCTCTGAAAAATAGCCTCAGTTTTCAATTCTTGAGACTGTTTCCAAAAACAGTAAGATATTTGAAATATTCCTAACTAAGAAATATATTGTGGGGTGTTTAAAGCTTCATTCAGCCCCTTGGAAATAAACGTAAGAATAGCCTAATGGAGGTGAGGGGGCGCTAAAATATAATTAGCCTAGGGCGCCAAGATACCTTAATCCAGCCCTGTTTGTTATTCTTAAATTATGATATAAAATTGTATGGAATTAATCAATACTCACCAAACTCATACAGCATGGTACACCTCTGGATGTTACTCTTTGACACTTTGACCCTCTTGGTTATGAATCAAGCAACAAAAGTATTTGTTATGTCCCTATCCTGTATATGTGACAGGTCCTGAAAATGAATTAGTAGTAAGAATACCTTACTTGTGATTTTAAAAAATAAGCAATCAAACCATTTTTCAAATTTGGAAAACCTTTGTTACTTTGATCTTCATCAATATGACCACCAATAGATATATCAAAATTTACATTCAAATTTACCCAATGATTATTAAAATATAACTGTGACTGAAAGTCCATCATTGCCAAGTACTTCCTACTTTGCTCTTAAGTATTAGGATTTGTCTGCAATAATATGCGTTCTCTATAATACCTATCACCTACTATAACTGTGTAATCTGTGTCACATATAGTCCAAGTATTTGGGTCTAATAAGAAAAAAGGTACACAGGCAACTGCTGGTATGCCAGTACACTGTTTACTATGTGAAATGATGCTGAACTGTTTATTACCTTGATGAAATGAACCACGTTAGTTCAGTATGTTATCATTTATAGTTCCATATTTATTTGACTCATCAATAAATACTTGACTTGGATATTTTTTTGTTGGATTTCTAGAGTCTGCACTTGCATGTCATCTCTGTATTCCGCAATTTATATCACTTGGACAATCTCAGAAATATTGTAATTCGATATATAGGCAAAGTGGGTCTTGCATCAAGATATAAATTTTGATATATAAAGGGTGTCCCATAAAGTACGCAAGATTTAATAATGTTGTAAAAACTTTTATTTATTGAAAAATATCAGATGTTTTAATGTTAATACAAAGTACACTTACTGCGGTTAAATGTGGAACACAATATCAGACAAATGTCCCCCGCGACTCTGCTGGCACACTGTTGTCCGTCGATCGAAATTTTCGATGACCTTCTTGCACAATTCCGGCTATATCTCACCAATAACTCGTTGAATCTGTTCCTTGAGTTGAAAAATTGTTCGTGGATTGCGGACATAAGCGCGTGATTTCACATATCCCCAAAGGAAGGAGTCGCATGGTGTTAAATCACAAGACCTCGGTGGCCAGTTCTGATCGCCGTTGCGTGAAATAAGACGTGCAGGAAATTTTTCAGATAACAAAGCAATTGTTTCGCGGGCAGTATGACTGGTTGCGCCGTCCTGCTGAAACCACATATCTTCGAATTCCATACCTTTCAGTTGAGGCCACAAAAACTCCATTATCATGTTCCGGTAACGTTCGCCAGTCACTGTTACTGCACCTCCAGCCTCATTCTCAAAGAAATACGGCCCAATCACGCCACCAGCCCAAAACCCGCACCAAACAGTTGCTCTTTGTGTATGCAAAGGCTTCTCGTGAATGATACGAGGGTTCTCTGTACCCCAAAGCCGACTATTTTGTTTATTTACGTACCCGTTGAGGTGGAAGTGTGCCTCATCGCTAAAGATGATTTTGTGGGAAAAATCACCGTCCGTTTCACGTTTACCCAATATCCAACCGACGAATTCTCGGCGCTTCAAATGGTCACACGGTTTGAGTTCTTGTGTTAGTTGGATTTTGTAGGCATTCAGATGAAGATCGTTTTTTTTTTAGAATTCGCTGCATTGTGCTTCTTGGAATGGCCAGTTGTTGTGATCGACGGCGAATTGATTTCCCTGGACTCACATCGACACTATCTCTCACTACCGCGACGTTTTCAATAGAACGGGTAGCGCGAGGACGTCCAGACGATTTAACGTCTAATAACGAAGCTGTTTCTTCGAATTTCTTAATCAATCTCTGCACAGTTGACAGATTAGGTGCTTCGTCGTCCAAAAATTCCACGCAATTTACGAACGGTTTCCGCATAACATTCACCGTTCTTATAATGTGTTTTCACAATAACAACGCGCTGTTCTTTCGTGTAACGCTCCATGACGACTAATGGCGAGTAAACGGCAACAATACAACAGTTGCAGTGCTACCAACCTAACAAGACGACAGTGGCGCGTAATTCAAATTTTGCGTACATTATGGGACACCTTTATTTTATTTTTATATTTATATTTGATGTATAAATTGTTATGCTTTAATAAGCACTCAACTCAAGATCTTAGTTATTCAATTTGTATTTGGAATTCTCCATGCTGTTGCAGATTTTTGCAACTTTTTGTTATAATTACCAATCCTGCATTACACAAAGGTACCGGTAACAGCAATTGTTCAGTACTTCTATGATATATTGAGCAAATATAGTAAATGCCCTTTGCACCAGTTTTGACTAAATCTATTCTGTACCTTCATAATTTTTTAAAATGGAATTATTTTTTGCAGGA
Organism: Magicicada septendecula; assembly: GCA_034769895.1. Taxonomy (NCBI): domain Eukaryota; kingdom Metazoa; phylum Arthropoda; class Insecta; order Hemiptera; family Cicadidae; genus Magicicada; species Magicicada septendecula. The sequence continues at coordinate 166,638,697 of CM068371.1, read as the reverse complement.
TTCATTGTTCTGTATCAATAAATTCTTCAATTCTGGAAGTACAGGTATGATGTCCATGTTATCCCAAAACACTTGAGATGGAACTTACTGTTTCTTTACATTGCTAGAGCAATTGCATACCACAACAGTAGACAATCAACACAATTCAACTAAATCATTAGGTAGTAGATCAGCACAGGACAAGGTTTCAAGTTTACTACTTGCCTTGGATATAATAATTTTCTACAACAGCACGTGGAACATCAACAAATTCATTCATTGATGTCATACAATTATCTTCATTAATACAATTATGTCATTTAGAATTTCCACACATCATTTCTAAGAATTGTGATCTGTGCTCGTCTGTTTCATTTTGTCTTGCTTTCCGACTATGTTCCCATGCTGCCATCAACCTTTTGTTTCATTCAAGTCAAGTCATAGTTACATTAGAGACCAGTGGCGGCTCGTACAGGGAGGGCAAAAGGGCGCAGCCCTCCCACTAAATTTGCAAATTAAACTTGTCAATAATATAACTATAATGTGTAGTATCCTTATGTGAAAGATATTTTGGAGGCGACTAATAGTGATCACCCGATGTTTTCGGTATGGTCCTGCAGCCGGACGTTTTCGCTGTCGTCCTCCTTGTATAGGCGGGGAGCGGGGAAAGAGGACGTGTACACATGTCTATGCTTTTAAATCATCATCAGCCATTACAGGAGGGGCTCTGCCTGCTGTCTGATTTCGCAGCTCTTTTCATAGAGAACCGGAGCATTGTTCAAAACTTCTCTGTTGCTGTTTAAAGTGCATATATTTTCTCTTGTGTTTTATATAGTTTTGATTGTGTTCTTGTACTTTTTGTGTAAACGTAATGTTCTAATAATTTATTCTTTATTAGGCAGTGTATTCTGTGTACGATAGTGTTTTTAAATACAACTATTTCATTAACGACTCAGAACACAAAGTTTTTTATGAGTAAAAACATAAAGTTTTACCTTACAACCTGAACCGGTTTTCACTTTTAAAAAGCTTCTTCAGAACTTTGTGTTCCGAGTCGTTAATGAAATAGTTGTATTTAGTTAAGTAACAGACACGTCATGGACAACGAAATCCAAGAATAGTGTTTTTGTCGAACCTTGCGTACATAAACGTGTAACTTATTCTGTGTAGGCCTGAGCCTGTGTGTTCTGTGCGTATTTGTTAGAAACGATTAAAATGGCTATGAATTCAGTAAGTAATATTAAACGTTTGATTATTTCAAATTCACTTACTTACGAAAAGAAAATAGAACTAAAAAAATTAGGGCCACCAAAACCGAATTTAGATACAAAATTACACAACAAAATTATAAAATGGACAGATCAGCATCAAGTAAAAAAACTACACAAGAAAATTTAATAGAAACTGTTACTTACATGCTGATTGGATATGTGGATGTGAGGTGATGAATTCCTTTTTTTGTTATGTATGTTTGGTGATGAACCTAAACAGTGATTCAGTCTGGACTTAAAATGGAATTAAGGACTTGAAACATTTGGGAGAAAAAATTAAAAAACATAAAATTAGTGAAACTCATATGAACAATTGTATTGAATATTCATTGTTAGAAAAAGTCAATATTAGTTGCCAGTTAGACAGTGCATATAGATTACAAATTAAACAGCATAATGAAGAAGTCTCTAAGAACAGATACATCCTAAGTAAGTTAATTGGCTGTGTAAAGTTTTGTGGAATATTTGAACTAGCTTTAAGGGGACATGATGAAACAAACACATCTGAGAATCCAGGTATTTTTAGGGACTTAGTAAATTTAATGGCAGGCCTAGATAGCACCTTAAGAGAGCATATTGAAAAAACAAACAATAGGGTTTTCATTGGTCTTTCTAAAACAATTCAAAATGAAATTTTGGATTCTATTTATGCAGTGTGCATTGGACCAATAAAAAAAGAAATAAATGGAACTGACTACATTTCAATTGAAGCAGATGAAACCACGGATTGTGCCACTCTGTCACAAATTGTGTTAGTTGTGAGGTATGAATTGAACGGAAAATTACATGAGAGATTTGTCAGTTCACAAGATCACTCCGCTGAAGGTATTAGTAATACTATTTTTGAAGAATTAGCAAAATTAGAACTTGATAAGATGCCTAGTAAAATTATTGCACAAAGTTACGATGGGGCAGCAGTAATAAGTGGAAAACATAACAAAAGTTAAGTGGTGTTCAAGCAAAAGTTAAAGCTGTGTACAAGAATCCCCAGTATATACACTGCTATGCCCATCAAACAAGCAAGTAAAAATATTTTTCTGTAATTTAGATCGCTTTACAACATTTTTTCAAGATCTTCCAAGCGAACTGCCATACTTGATGAAGTAGTAAATAAACGTCTCCCAAAATGTTCTAATACCAGGTGGAATTTAAAATCCCGTTGTGTGACAACAGTATTTATTCATAAAAATGACATTTCTGCTGTTCTTGAAAAAATCATAGATGATGACGAGAGTGAAAAGCCCACTGTTCAGAAAGCACTAGGACTGAAAAACACATTAAATAATGATGATTTTAATTTTTGGTTAACATTTTTCAACAAAATTATGCCAGCCTGTGACATTTTGTTTAATCAATTACAGCAAGTAGAAATTGACAGTATTAAAACACACCAGTATGTTGCCTCATTCAAGTCACACATTCAAAACATCAGAGATTATACTGATTTTTATGCCAGTCTGTCTGAAACAAATGATTTTGGAGAATCATCTCAAAATCCAAAAAGGTCACGTTTTGATGAAAGCAAGAAGACTGCAGGTAAAGAAGTTTGTGACAATAGTTACCAACATAGATGACATATTTTCATTTTCAGACCATTTAGCAATAGCAGTTTTGTTGCAACCAACCCTGTTTTATAAACATCAGCTTATCTTTCCAGAAACACAGTTACAAATTGCTGCTAAACAATTTAATTTAAATGAAACTGCATGAAGACATGAACTGGTAGTCAGCAGGCCTGACTTCACAAAGGCAACTGGCACCTTGGTTCTACTCAATTTTGTATATGAAAACAATTAGTTACTGTTTTCCTGAACTGGTAAAACTATTAAAAATTATTTGTACAATCCCTATGACTACAGCAGAAAGTGAACGATGTTTCTCAACTCTCAAACGCATTAAAACATTTACATGTAATACAATGAAAGAGGACTAAGTGCTCTGGGAATGTGTTCAATAGAAAAAAAAATGTTAGAAATAATTCCTAACTTCAATGAATTAGTTATTGACCATTTTGCCAAACAAAAGGAGATTGATTGATTTCATGTTCAAGAAAATAAACTAATCCAAGGTAGGGAACAAATATATTTTATTTAGTAATGCATGCATTTAATAATATAATTTATTAAATATTTAAGTTTAGGACTGTGAACTGCTAGGGTTATAAATAATTTCAGTTTCAAACACTGTTTAAATATTGGTAGTTTGCAAGGTAGGTTTTTGTTATTAACAATACTTTTAGTAGTAAAGCAAAAGGTTCAATTTTACAATTATTTCATGATAATAGCAATAATTTAGTTTCTACTGGTGACTTTTGTTATATATATACACCCCCCCAGTCAAAAACATTACCAGCCGCCACTGTTAGAAACTATTAGAAGTTGCATACAGTGTGAACAGTGTTAGCGAGAAGGGAGTTCATGCACCCACAATAATGGCCAATAATGGTGAATTCGTGTTTTCTACCCTATGTATAAGGTAATTCCTGTGATGGTGAAATACTGTACCACTTGGATCAATTGGCTTTTAATTTCGTAAAATATTATTTGGGGTTACATGTGATGAGCTGGTAAGGTTAAAAAAGTGACTTAACATGGAGAGTACTCGGATAAAGGTATGTGTAAGCTTGTTTTTTCAGCAATGTAGCATAATGTAATAAGTACATAGGTTCATAATAAATGTTATGGTACAAAGTTTTTTATAGAAATTTAATTTTTTCCATATTGTATTCCATTGAATGTAAAAATTCAAGCAGCCTATTTCACTTTTTAGGGCTTTTTATAACATAATTTCAGATGTGTTAAAATACTTTTCTCCTTTTTGAAGTTGGTTTAAATTTTTTTTTTTTTCAAAAATTTTTTATAACTAGATAGATAAATCACAAAATATTAAAGGGTATGGAAAAGTGTATTTCAAATAACATTATATACAGAAGGTGAACAATACTAATAACTATATGCTTATATGTGTATATTGTAAATATACAATGTAATTTATTCTCAGTTCAATCACACACTGTTCCATGGGTGTAAAAGAATTTGGTGGGAGGGGGAAAAAGCAAAATGTTGACTGAAAGAAAACAGTGCTATGTGACACAAACATCCACACACACACAACATTAGTCTTGGATGTTGCAGTTGACAGAATTAAAAGAAGATACTAATGTAAAAATGTTTGTATATCCAATCCAATAATTTTGTTTCTGAAAAATGATAATCTTACAATTTGACGCAGTGCATAATATTTCACAAAAAATGTTTGTTATAATTTATTGTTATAAAATTATTAACTTTTATATAGGTCCATAACTTCATTTCTTAATTCATAAAAATTATTACACTAAAGTTATACAAAAAAAGAATAAATATCACTATTACATTAATGACTCGGAACACTAGGTTTTTTATATTCAGAGGCTGAAGAAGCCTTTTAAAGGAGAAAACCGGTTCAGGCTGTAAGTTAAAACTTTATGCTTTTACTTATAAAAAACCTAGTGTTCTGAGTCGTTAATGTAATAGTGATATTTAGTTAAGTAACGGACATGTCATGGACAACGAAATCCAAGAAAAAAAGAATGTAAGCTCTTCTCTTTATAAAGAAGAGGTCACTTACGAATTTCATTACAGAAAATAAAATAGTTGGCAAAAGAAGTCCCTTCTTGAACTCATCTCTAAATTTATCTAGATTTATTAAAGTTTCTCTTACAGATTTTTTTGAAATAAACTAATCTGCAAAATACACAGCATTATTTGAACACAGAGGAGTGTAGTGCAGTATAATGATAAAATACGTTCAACATTAGAGTGGCCCTGCCCTCTCCCCAACTCAAATAATGGTGAGGCTGATGCCCCTTAAACTCCAAGCACATGCATTGTGCAACTGCAAGAATTTTGTACTTCTCTTTACTTTCACTAATACCTACAGGCAAAGCCTTGTTGCTGGAACCACATACTCCAGTCGCCTGGAGACAGTAGTCTTCATCTTGACTTAAAGGCCATATCCCATGTCACTAATCACGCTCTCCAAGCACAACAGTCAAGACTGTTTCCATAGTCACTTTCCCATCTTGGTCTCAAGCATGTTTTGCAAAAAGATGTCATGCCAGAGTGTGTGCCCCCAAAAACCTTGTTCTCCTAATGCCTGCAGCATTTAGCAGCCTATTTCTTCTTAATTCCACTTATTTCTACTTATACATTATTATTTTAAATACTCTTAAACTACAGAATTATTCTATAAAATTCAACTGATTATGTAAACGTTACTTACACAATGAATAGGTTGTAACCAACATAAACAATTTTATTTAGTTTACAAACTTTGTAATTATTGCAAATGTTTTTTTCAGGTTATACCAATATGGAAAAGAAACAATCACTATCAAAAGAAATTAATAAAGTACAGGCCTTATCTGAAGAAAATGTACTTCTGATTCAGCTTAGAAACCAGAAAGCATGTGGTAAATTATGTGATGTTGTTTTTATACACAAAGACTTCATGATTTACAGCCATGCGTGTGTGTTAGCATCATGGAGTTCTTACATGATGCGAATAATAAACATGCACCTGGGTACTACTAAGTGGGACATTAAAACGCCATTAAGAATCAATTTAAATGATATTATAAAGGAGGAACAACATATGTGTTTTGAATGTTTTAATAGCATAATTGATTTCATGTATACTAGAAAAATATATGTAGACACATCCCACTTGAAGCATGTGGAATACTTAGCCAATTTGTTAGAGGTGAATGATCACATTTGTATATCTATTGAATCCAACACGTTTGAAAACAATACAATTAATTTAAATTCAACTGGAAATCCTAGATGTTCTACAAGGATTAATTCTAATAATACTGATCTGATTCCACTAAGAAACAAAGAAATTGAACTTAGTTATATATCATCATCAACTTATTCTGATGGGAAAGTAAGCACACAGCGCAAACGAAAGATTATAAAAGAAACAAAAGCACACAAAAATCTAAAATCTGCACAGAGTTCTGTTAAGAAAAGCAAAACAACGAATCTTCATCAGTTGTTTACTTCTAACAGTACTGAACTGATACCACTTAAAATGAATTTTACAATAAAAAATGGAGAAGTAGAAATAAAAAAACAGGAAACAGGAAAAAAAGAAATGTTATTTCCATCATTAACTCATTCTGAGGAAAAAGTAAGGAGACAGAATAAATCAAACTTTTTGAGGAAAATAGAAGCACTAAACGATGTGAATCTAAAACCAGCACAGACTTCTGTTAAAAAGAGCCAAATATTAAAATGCCAAAAGAATAGCACAGTTAACTTCAAGTCATATAATAAATTGAAATCTTCTGAAATACCAGTTAGCATGTTGAATGTAAAAACAAATGCAGACATAGAAAGTTCTACAGGAAAATCAAACACAGTCAAACACAATGATGGAGATATAATTCATCAAATGGCAGCATGTGAATCATGTTCCAACACTCACTTAAGAACAGATCTCATAGCAGAATCATTTAATAACAAACTGCTAGGCAATGAATGTTTTGGCCAAAGTACTACAGAAGAAATAAAAAATCCACCTAATTTCAATATTAGTGGCAGGAAAAAAGGAAAATATAGTACAAAAAAAAGAAAAACAAAAAACACCTGTGAAAACCCTAATAAAGTGTTAGAGCCAGATGCAGGTGCAAATATTACCAACAATATACTATTGTTTAAATGCTTAGTACCTGACTGTCAATTTGTAACAACAAGAAAAAAAAATCTAGTTAATCATAAGAGAACTCATGCAGCAATGGGTCATGTGGGTAAAATTTCAGTTCCTGATGGAAAGATTCTCAATCAGCACTTGTCAGGAACTCACATTGAATGTTTACCTAAAACAAAAGAGAGCTGTAGATTAAGTTCTGACATTATTCGAATTAAATGCAGTGACTGCAGTTACTGGACAGCTAAACAAAAGCTATTCAATAGGCATGTAAAAAAATGGCACAGGAAAAGTAGTAAAAATTTTGTTACCAGGTTATCAGCTGCTAATAGTTCAATGCAGTTGGATAAAGAAAGTGATAAAACGTATAATGAAGATCAGAAAAAAAACATACCTTGTGAAATACTGTCGCAATCTATGGCTGTATGTGATGTATCCTGCACAAGTAGAATGCCTTGTGATTGGAGTAGCAACATCTTGGGAGATGAAAATATTAATTTGAATGGATACAATTATTGTGAAAACACGGATTGTTCATGTTGTCTTATAAATAATGCAGAAGAGAAAATTTTTCCTGATTTCCAACTTGTTAGTAACAGTCCCACTGATTCCAATTTAGACAATGAAGAAACCCAGTTAAACTTTGTTTCTAGTATAGTAGAAGCAAAAGAATTATACAGCCTTGACAATTTAGAGAATATTTCAGAAGAACTAGACAAACTGTTTTATTTACCTTCAACCACTAACGAAACTGAAATGTCTTTATGTACTTCAGAGAAGCCAGAAGGTGAAAGTCTTTTGAGTATAATATCCAGTACACACAAAGATCATGTAATGTATGCACAAAATGCAACTACAACTAATAATGTCACAGACAATTCGGATCAAACATTCAACAAATCTGCAACAAGTGAAGTGCCAGGTTTAAGGAACAATGACTATAAGTCAATGAGAAATATGCCAATTGATATTAATTTTAATGAACACAAGTTCTTAAATCAGGAGCAATCACAATCCTGCCAATTTGGAGCCATGGATCCCTGCATGGCTGACGGGCTTCAGAATATGGAATCATGTTTGTCATTCTATTGTGATAACAATTTGTTATTAAATATTGAAGAGCACCTGGAATTGAGAATGACTGATTTGATTGATGATGATATTTTCACACAAATTTTAATGGACCCCTAGTTGAATTAACAACACAATCTTCAGTTGTTTTTTTTATATTGTTTCTTATAATATGAATATTGTTGTTTATTGCTAACTGATGTTACAGGAACATTTCTCATCAGGAAAAGACTGATGTTGTTTTTTTCTCATCATGTTGTGATTTAATTTTTCAATATAACAAATCTTCTAGCCTGCTATTTCATAATGAAGAATATGGTCTTCACTCATCATTATTTTTTAAACAGATGACTGCTGATGTTAATATCACTTGTAATTTGTAATTCCGTGTTATAAAATAGTTCCTTAGCATTTCCTTAAATTTAAAACATTTAACTATTAATAATTTATTAACATCAATAATCCATTAATCATCAACTTCCACGTTTTTCCTCTGTTTCATGTAAGCAGTTACGTTCTATATGCCACAAATTGAGATACAGATACTATCAATATGTAACTCAATTATGAAAAATATATTTTCCATTGTTTATAAAGTTCACTGTGATATCGATTAGTTGTTTTGAAAAATTATTTTAATCAGGAAATTAAAATTTGTAATTATTGTAATGGAAATATAAAACTACAGAAAGCCTACAAGAGATTCTGAATAGAAGTCCAGACAGTGAGCTCATATACTTTTTAAATTCTTACATCTATTCTATTATAGTTACAAAGAGATATTCTTCTATCTGTCATCCTCCAACCTTGTTATGTTATATATAAACAGATGATTCATCTGTGGATCCCTCAGTAATAATGACGAACACAATATACTTTAAGTATAATAACCAAAGAGACTAAGCCGTGAAAATTAAATAAACATTTAAAGATTATTTGATTACCAAATTCTCTAAACAAGTAGCATGTGTTATGAAACAGACTATCTGATTCTGTTTTCATACAAGGCTGAAAAGAATCTTGGTCCTACTTTTATCTTCATAACTTGTCTGCACAGATGTACAATATGTCCTTTTAATAATTTTATAATTATGACTTAATTTTAAACTTGATTTACAATTAAGTCAATTGAAATTGTCAATGGTTTGCTCTTCGAGAAATAAAATATCTTTCTGTATATACCATCTATTCTATACAAATTCCTTCAAAGGATTAATGATAGCAGAATGAAATGGTTAAAAGTTTAGAATTCATCACTGGACATGATCTCAAAGACTGATCTTGTAGCACTTTAATTTAGTACATGGTTTTACAAACATTTTATATTTTATAAAGATTTTTTTTTATAATACAAATAAAATTTTAATCTCTTTTGTGATAAAAATTATGGTGACTCAATCATAATTTTGTAATTTTGATCAGTTAATTACATATAATTTAACCTGTAATGATTATTATAATATGACTATATATTAATATTTTATAATTATTCTAAGTTTCTATATAAAATGCTCTTGCCAATCTTGTAGTTTTAGTTTTTTAAACTATCATGCACTTCAAATTAGATGTGTACTTTATACAGTACATATGTATGATATTAATACATATGTACTTATTACTTAATATATATTACTCGAATTTGTATATATTTAAAACACACATATACTTATTACATGAAATAACACTTTTTAGCAAAAACCTGTTATTGAAAATAAATTTATTTGTTAAACACACACATTAATAAATTATTATTATTATTAATATTATTATTATTATTAAAACACACACATACATAATCTGCACGCAGGTGTGTGTGTGTGTGTGTCCGTATATACTATTACGTATCAATATATATTAATGTGATTGCGTAAAGAGACTGTACAATGTATTTTATTGTAAAGCATTATGTGTGAGAACGTAAGTGTAAACATAAGACTGATTAAATTAGGTAGTCCCAATTTAAGTACCAAAATTGTCTTTCATTAGAGTTAATGAGAAGCAATAATCATGTACCTGTTTATGCCAGCTTGCAGTTTAAAACATTTTATGGTTAATGCCTTGTTCTTAAAAGGGGTTATTAAATACAGAAGAGTGTACCTAATTTATGTCAGCCTACAAATATGAATTTTGTTTATAGGTTAATAATAAGTATGAGAATGCAGTACAGCAAAATTTAGTAGATGTAAAGGAGATACAATTCAAGATGCAGACACAAATACTGTTTTACTTTGTCTTAGAAATAAATCAGTTTCCCCTCTCTGCAATAAATTTGTCACTGTAGACGTTTTGTGGCTGAAAGTTAGAACATTACTACCAGTCTTAGCTAAAATGACAATGTAGAGATCTAAGTGTATGTTCTGAGTTTTGTCACTTTTTGTTTATCCCTTTCAAAGTCATTTGATTAATTAATGGATTATACGCTTATGGACTTTTTCCAGTTATTGCAGACAGTAAATGCAGAAATAAAATTACTTCACTTACTACAAAAATTAAATATGTATGTAAATTAGTTACCACATAAATTTATCAGTCAGAATAAAATTACTTTTAATACATACTCTTTTTATTTATTGTATTATTTACTTATTCATTTTGTATTAAATTTAATATAATTTCAACATGCTTTATTTTGTTTTGATTTAAAAAGGCCTAAATATTTAATACTAAATATAATACTTAATACCTTAATATTTAATACTAAATATTAAGTATAGAGTTACTAAGTTTTACTGATTACAGTGACAATGAGATATCCTTTTAACAAAAATAAAATTATGTTCCTTACACACAAGCCCTCATTTTTAATTGTCTCTAACAGACATATATACCATAACAGAATATTAAGTCAATGATAAAAAGATGTGTGTTTGTTCTTGTAGATTTCTGTAGCCCATTGTTCTTTCATTGTTGTTTGTTTCCAGCTTATGAATGTGTACTTCTTCACTGTACTTTGATATATTCCTCAGAGGTGTATCAATTTTCTTTTCTTACAGACATTTGTATAGGCAATGGCTTGCAATTGGTTTTTAATGAGCATTTATGTGGTGTGTGTGTGTGTGTGTGTGTGTGTGTGTGTGTGAGATCTACAAGTATCTTCCTCATTACGTTTACAGTCACATAGTCTTCTCTGTTGTTCAGGAAATCTGTCCATTTGTATTTCTCTATGCTTCCTGATTTTTTGCTCTTCGATGTGTTTGTAGTGATCACAACATACCAATTGATATAATTAAATGCTGTGTTGTGTCATTGCAAAAATTCTAGCATGTTGTTTTCTTTCTCCACTGACCTGATGTGTTCTTTTGAGTACTTCTGTTGGATTCTTTGATATAACCACTTCGGCAATCAGTATAAGAGATTCTGTGCTTCATTATTCATCTTGTGTTTTGATATCTTGCGTTTTTCCCACTTACATTTAATGTCGTCTGTATAGTTGTGTTCTTCCATGTTTTTTTTATTTTATCTGTGGTGCCCTTTAGTGTCTGGAGGCATACTTGTGTCTTCATCTTCTTCAACAAGTTTATTATCATTAAATGCTGTGTGGCTTTGACTTGTGATGTATCTGTTCTTCTGTGAGGCTTCCTTGATGTGCAAATCAGTGAGAAGAATGGATCAGTTAACTTTAGTGACTATAGTTAACAGCAACAATAACAACCTACCACTGTAACATGCATTGAGTACAAACATCCAACATACACTTCAGAGCAGATGTGTGAAATATACATAGAGGCAGGGACAAAACTAGTCTGTCCTGGTGCCCCAATCCTTCTAGAAGAAGAAAACCACTCCTTAATTTGTAATTTATCTCTCTGTCTGTCTACTTCTCTCTCTCTCTCTCTCTCTCTCTCTCTCTCTCTCTCTCTCTCTCTCTCTCTCTCTCTCTCTCTCTCTCTCACACACACACACACACACACACAGAGTATACATGATATATCAAATTATGACATGGTAAAATTACAAGTTTCCATTATACTGTATAAGAATAAGCTAAGATAATGGCTTACCAGGATATACTCTTATAGGAAGTCATCAACTTGTATCAGTTTGATATGGTTTAATTCATTCTTTGATAACAGAGTCTATTATGTATCCCCTTATTCATGAACATTAGTTTTGTAACAATTAACATAACATTATAGCCAGACTATTAAATTATTATATGTTTCCATTTAATCTTTATACCAGTAATTTTGTCTCGGATTGTTTTCCTCAGTACAGTATATTTCGATCACAGGCATTTTATCATAAAGTTACGTTTTCTTATATTCATGAATGTAATTTTTGTTTAATTATATTTATTCCAGCCCGTTACTGTTTATTAGTTATTAGTTGCATACTATTAACAATCTTGGTTGAGAAAGTATTTATATTTTTAAAATTTCTCAAAATAAACAAATTGTTTGTTCTTCCAGTAGTGTATATGAAATAACGATGTATATAAAGTACGGTATATGATGTAAAGTTTATTAATATAATTTATCTATTATATAATTAGATTATAATAATAAATAATAATATTATTTAAATTATTATAAATATAATTTATTTATATTTATTTAAAAAAGATATAAATAAATATATTCAATCACTTTTTGCTACAGTTCATTTCTTGATATATATAAAGTATTTAAAATTTATATTTATATTACCTCAAGATGTATTTTTCCTTAATTGGAACATGTTTCGGGTACCGTCTTGTACCCAACCTCAGACTTCCGGTTTTTGTGTCTGGTGAAGTACATATGTGTTGGTTGACTATTATTATTGTGGCTTCCTGTTGGCTTCTGGTACTTCAAATTGGTTTTATTGTGTGTGATTGTGGTGTATGTGTTAGTTTTTTGTGTATTTTCGATGTACATCCACAATCACACACAATAAAACCAATTTGAAGTACCAGAAGCCAACAGGAAACCACAATAATAATAGTCAACCAACACATATGTACTTCACCAGACACAAAAACCGGAAGGCTGAGGATGGGTACAAGATGGTACCCGAAACATGTTCCAATTAAGGAAAAATAACATCTTGAGGTAATACAAATATAAATTTTAAATACCTTAAATAAAGATATATATATATATTACATTTAATATTTATAACTAAATTAACCTCAAGATGTTATTTTTCCTTATTTGGAACATGTTTCGAGAGTTCCCGTGCTCTCATCTTCAGCCTTCGCGATCTTGTGTCTGGTGAAGTATTTGTGTGTTGGCTGCTGGATGCTATTAAGGTTGTTTGTTGGTCTTTGTTATTTAAAGTTGTATTATTGTGTGTGATTGTGGTATATGTATTTGTATTTTGTGTATTTTCGATGTTGAGTGCTTTGAAAATTTGTTCTGGTATTAGTTTGTTTTGTGTTTTATGTTTGTATATTTGTAAATTTTCCCAAATGTTAATTATGGTGCCTTTGTGTGGTATATGTTTTATTAGTGACACATTGGTTATATCTGGGAATTCATGTCCTGTGTTTATTGCATGTGTGGCTAAATTGGATTTATATATTTCTGGTTTTTTGTATGCGTTTAGGTGTTCAAAATAACGTTTTTTCCGCTGTTTTTTTGTTTGTCCTATGTAACATTTATTGCCACAAACAACCTTAATAGCATCTAGCAGCCAACACACAAATACTTCACCAGACACAAGATCGTGAAGCCTGAAGATGAGAGCACGGGAACTCTCGAAACATGTTCCAAATAAGGAAAAATAACATCTTGAGGTAAATTTAGTTATAAATATTAAATGTATTATATACATCAAGAAACGGACTGTAGCAGAAAGTGATTGAAAATATATATATATATACACACACACACACACACATATGTTTTTATTTTGTTTTAAAATTTCAGATTTTAATTTTATGTATTTGTTTTGTCACTGATGTAATTTGAAAATCAAAATAATCTGAATATGTACACTCTATTAATTTTATTTTAAATCTTGTCTGACAGGTTACAGTACAGAAAATCACAACCAGCTGATTTCAAAAATAATTTATATTTCTTTGATCACGTACATATTGTGTGAAAGCTTCTTTTAATTACAAGCTTTAATATTTTGTTTATATAAAGTATATTTTTAAAGTTAATGTTTTAAAATAAGTTAAAGCTACCATTTTAAATTTGTAAAGGTATAAGAATTTTTAATAAAAGTTATTGTTTGTACAATAAAAATTTATATGCGTAGAAATATTGTTCACAAATACTGAGGTTTTAGTTCCTATAAATTAAAGAATTTTAATAATGTATTATTTTTTCTAATAGTTGTATTCCTACAGAATGAAACTATACTTTTAAAACAATTATGTTTATTACAATATTGTGTTTTATAGATAAATAAAATACAGTACTGTAAAATCTCATGAAATTTATAGTTTTTTCAAAACCTTCTGATTACTGTTCTACTTTTGATTCCTTAAATATATTTTTCTCATCTTGCATAATCAGTGAAGGTCTCAAATGAGGAAGGTCTCAAATCAAGAGTCAAAGGGAAAGAAGACTATGGAGATCCTAAGTGGGAGAGTAACAGACATAGTGCACCTTGAAATGAAGTACCAAAGTCCTCTTTACAATAACTGAAGGCAGTATAGAAGGGAAAAGTAGAAACAGGTAGACAAAGAAGGTACGGTAGTATATTGTCTCAATATCTGATGAGGCTGAATGAAAATGAAGAAGTTAACAGAACGAGTTTAATCAATGACGATCACGAAGATAGGACTTAGATATCAAATCATATAAATTATACAACTTTTTAAAACTTATTATTCCAGAATTATGTAATTACTTCAGTTATACAGCACCGTATTCACAAGTTTACATGAAGCATGCACATGAATACAAGGACATGAAAGGTAACGGTAATATACAATCTGAATATATAACATTGAACAAGTGATTGCTGGGATTATGTATACAGACACATAGCTATCACCTTGAAATATGATAAATCTAGTGACTTCAAAAGTATAATAATAAATAACTGTAGTTATACAAAAAAATAGAACACAAATCAGCAGAACAATGGGAAAATGTAGTCAACTGTTACAAGAAATATATTAATTATTAATAATAAATATATTTACCTTATTTCCTGTCTCGTGACCACATGTATTTACGCAATGAATATAATTAACGCGTTTCGAGACTATGTCTCGTCATCAGAATATATATTAAAACTTAAATCACTCAATGAGGCCGTCAAAAATTAAAACATTAAAATCACAAAAACGAAACCAAACATAAGTATTTATGTGATGCGAGTGCGCACTCGATGAAAGCCGGCCGGACACTCGTTATATTCATTGCGTAAATACATGTGGTCACGAGATAGAAAATAAGGTAAATATATTTATTATTTGTCATTATAAGTGGCCTGGATACCGACAGATATGTTATTTAATTATTAAATTTTAAAACTTAATTACAAAATAACCATAACCACATGCACTCTCAATTTGGGGAGCATCGTACATTAATATAGTGACAATTCTGTAGCATTTGATACTTTATAAAACAGAGTAACTCGGTTACAATAGTCAGCTGCATGCTGCGAGTTTGCAGTGAAAATTTTTATAATGGTGGCTCATGTGTAATGAAATGGGTAGGACACTCAAAGGTCTGGATTTGAAGGGCACTCTTTGGGGAGATGACTACACGCCAACATCCTGTAGAAAGGAATCATCTGACTTGGTATTAACCAGCAAACAGTTGTGCACAGAGCCACAGGTTGTGCGGGAAGTCGATACATTTACTGGAAATAAGTTGGTTAAATGACCAGGATGGTTTAGCCCACTGTGTACAAGTTACAACGAGGAAGTGGGGGAGGGATTCCCTTCTACAGGTTGTCAGATTGTACAGTGCTAAAAAAATATAAAATGTCTTATCTAGTACTCATGTTCCATAGTATCTAGTATGTCTAGTCATGTCTAGTACTTCTGTATTTCCTTCCATTCTTCTGTTTTCAGTTTCTCTATTACTTCTTTTAAAAATCCAAAATTCTGTGTATCAAATTTTTTATAGATAGCCTAACCAATGCTTGTTACAGCCATAGCGTTACTTAGAAATGCTTGATTCTTTCAGAGGAGGAACACGTTTTTCATTATCCACAGATGTCATTGCATATTACTATAACAGTTGCACATTCTGAGCAAGTGACTGTAATATGCAGCATATAAGAGTCAACAAAACACTCTAATTAACATGCTGTATGAATGTGGAGCTTTATGAGTGTATGACACTTCTGGTTCAATACTATAAGTTTCTGAAAACTCCGTATCAAACTAAAAACAACTACTACAATGAGAGTATAATTTACTATGAGCATATTAACCCTATACAATCAAAAAATTATATAAAACTGACACAGTGACAGACAAATTATAATAACAATATTGCATCATAGTTTTAACTCTCCTAAGAGATTTAACAATACTTATCAAAGTTCATAGTACAACATAATGATGAACGTCATACTCAAGTATCTCCAGGTTAATTTTAATTGTAAGTTACAGTAACATGCCCCAGATATCACATACTGACTACTTGAGAAATATACCTGTCTAGCTGCAAATTTTAGTGTGACTGAATCTATTGGAAAACAGCATTCACTATTCCCTCTCCCACTACATGCTCTGTGAGATGGTTATCATATAAAAATTGTAATAGTTGATGCTACATTTCTTTTGTAGCTACCACATTTTTGTCAGAGTTTATTATCTGTAATTATCAGATACAGTCTGGAATTATCTGTTTTTTTTTTTTCAGATCTGTAATTACCTGAAACACAACTGCTTTCTCAGTATTTACTTCATCAGTTTCTTGTAGGGATGAACTCAGTTTCATCTCTAATGAACAAATGACACTGTTGAGTTGTAGGCCCTTTTTTATCTAATTATGCATGTAACATATAAGTTCTAATCCAGAAAATATCTATATATATTGCGACAGTACAACCATAGTACTGTGCAAGTATGTACTGTGCATTGCCAAAATAATTAAAAGAATTAATAAAAATAAATAAACCTATAGTTGATAGACATGATTCAGATTGCAAGCTGGATTGTTTAAAAAATAGGGAACCGTTCAGGCACGTACACGCATATCTGGCCACCTGGCGCTAGCTGTGTGTACATGTATATTTTGTTTGTGTGTATGAAACCTGTCTGTTCCTAGACAGTAACCACCCCTATTCAAATGTTTCAGTGTCAACTATGAGTTTTGTTACAACCAACAACCAAACACTAACAAAACTCATAGTTGACACTGAAACAAATATACAAAACACAGCACCAGAACATCAAGACACACTAAGACATAATAGAAACAATATAATAGGAGCACATAAGACACCAGACAACAACAACCACAACTCAGAAATACACACAGCCATCAAACTGAGGGAAAAGGCACACAAACACAACATCACATTTGTAAAAGCAGACAAAGGCAACATGACTGTAATCATCCCCACAGACAACCTACACAAAAAAGTACAAAACTTCATGGAACAGAACCACATCACAGAACTAAAACACGACCCCACCGACAGATACCAAAACACAGTAAAACAACTAGTCAACAAAGCCAAACACATAATGACACACAAACAAAAGCCCTACATGAAACAAATCCGATCATCAGCCCCTACCCTCCAAGCGCTTCCCAAAATCCATAAAGAAGATATTCCGATCCGCCCCATTATCAACTACCGTAATGCCCCTGCACACAAACTCACAAAATATCTAGACAAAATTATCAGACAACACACACAACTAGACAACAACATTGCAGTAAAAAACAACACAGACCTAGTAACAAAAATAAAAGACATACACATCCCCCATAATGCCACATTAGCCTCCTTTGACATTAAAAACCTGTACACAAACATCCCCATCTCTGAAACAATAACCATCCTACAAAATAAACTCAAACAGAACAACACACCAGACAAACTTATCAACGAAATAACAGAAACTCTGAACATTATCACAAAACAAAACTACTTTACTTATAACAATAAATACTATACACAGAACGAAGGCTTACCCATGGGCTCCCACATATCCAGCATTCTAGCAGAAGTCTTCCTCCAACACTTAGAAAAAACAAAAATACTCACAAACAATGACAGACACTCACATAAAATACTATATTGGCACAGATACGTTGATGACATTCTAATACTGTACAGGGGAAACAAAAGACAATGTGAACAGTTACTAACGCACATAAACAAAATACATAAAAACATAACCTTTACTGCCGAATACGAACACAACAATACCATAAACTTCTTAGACCTCTCCATCACAAAACTAGAACACAGGCACAAATTCAGTATATACAGAAAACCAACTACAACTGACACACTAATACACAACTCCTCCAATCACCCAATACAACACAAACTAGCTGCCTTCAGAACCATGATACGTAGACTTAACAACATCCTTTTAGATGAAAAAGACTACAAAGACAAACTAAACACGATAAAATATCTAGCAGAATCTAACGGATATGACAGAACAATAACCAGTAAACTCCTACACAAAACATAAAACAAACAACAGACAAAGACAGGAAACAACAAATTCATAACACTTACATACATCAACAAACAAACGAAAAAATAGCCCACAAATTCAAAAAAGCAGGGTACAGAATCGCTTACAAAACTACTAACAAAACAGAACACACACTATCAAAACACACACACAAAGCACAAATCAAATTCGATCTACCCGGTGTTTACAAGCTAAATTGCTCAAATTGCAATAAATTATACATAGGCCAGACAGGACGTAGCTTCAAACAGAGATACATTGAACACACAAAGGCACTCCACTCCACTACAGAATCCACCTTTGCAAACCACCTCATTGAAGCAAACCACACATATAAAAACATCGACAATAACATGAACATTCTACATGTACACACAAAAGGCCGAAAACTAGACACTCTAGAACAATTGGAAATATACAAACACACAAAAACAAATAAAAATGACATCCTAAACGAACAGACACATTTCAAATCACACGCATTATTCGAACATATCTCACCCCACACACACAGCATCGATCTTTTGAAATTCGATTCCGTCGCCCACAACAAGACGGACAGCGCTACCAGCGGCAGCCTCTGAAGAAGACATTTTAAAGGAGAAAACCGGTTCAGGCTGTAAGGTAAAACTTTATGCTTTTACTTATAAAAAACCTAGTGTTCTGAGTCGTTAATGTAATAGTGCTATTTAGTTAAGTAATGGACACGTCATGGACAACGAAATCCAAGAATATTTGTATCAAGATATGTTATCTTCAAAAAAAAACCAGTAAACTCAGATATAAAACATCAATCAAATGGAGTGCCAAACCACAAAAATTGTGAGAATAAAGTTACAGAAAGAATTGTAGAAGAAGAAAAACCAAATGACACAGAAGAAAACCAAGAAGTAGACTTGCAAGTAGAAAATCAGAGCATAGAAGAGAACAAAGTAAGCCTAAATGAAAGAATGAAAACCAACAAGAAGACACTGAAGAGGTACAATGATATAATTTGAGAACTAGAAGAAATGTAAGAAGACCAAACAGATTTGATGACTTTGACAAACAAAATCGATATGTTTCATGGACAAGTTAAGCTGACATATGATGAGGGTTTAAAAGGAGATGTTAAAAATAAATGGAAAATGTTATTGGTGCTGAGAAAGGATTGCTAAAAAAATAACACCTGGGTATTAGTTGATCAAGAAGAAGCTTCTGGAAAAGGAATATTAACAAGCTGATGGGTATTCAAGATAAAAGATGATGGAACCTATAAAGTGAGTCTTGTTGTAAGAGGATGCTAACAAGCTAAAGGGACCATAGATTTAAAGACACCTTTAGTATTGTGGTTCAAAGCAGTTCATTGAGAATTCTTTTTACCATAGCAGCTCAACAGAACCTACACATAAAGAATTTTGATGTAAAAACAGCCTTCCTATATGGAACATTAGAAAAAGACAAGCCTATTCACATGACATTTCCTGGAGGATATGAAGAGAAGAGTAAAAGATGGTTACTCAAAAAAGCGCTCTGTGGCTTAAAACAAACTCCATTTCAATGGAACAAAACACTTACATCTTTTCTGAAAAGTGAAGGCCTAGCACAGCTAAAAACTGATCAGTGTATTTTTAAAGACTCTCAAAATAAACTATACCTAGTTATTCATGTTGATAATGGAATTATGATGTCAAGGGACCCAACAAAATTGAACAATCTGCTCTATAGCAAATGGTCAGATGAACTGTAAAAGCAAACATACTGACATATGGTACTACTATGTTAGTGAACAAATTCATGAAGGCTTACTTGACAATAAAGGACTGTTGATCAAAGAACCAGTTGGCTGATATATTCACTAAAACAACACCAGGCTCAAAATTTCAAAAATTCAAAAGTATATTGTTAAAAAATGTGTTAGTTAAAGTAAGAAAAAAAACAGTTAAATTTACCAGTTGTTTCTGTATTTAACTTGATTTAAAAGTTTAATAAAGACAAAACTAGTAGGTCTAAGGTTCATAATTTTTTAAGAAACATTTTGTCCTTAAGGGAGAGTGTTAAATATTCTGTAGTATTAGTAATGACAAAATGTTGCTTTATTAAGCTCTAGTTAAATATTACATATATTTATATGTGTTGTAATAGTCAAACAAATATGTTGTATGTTATTAAATATTGTAATAGTAAACATATATATCTTGATATTGGCAACACTGTCAATAATGTTATGTTAAAAATGGTGTAATAAAAGGTGATGTTTATGAATGTGTTTTTTAATAAAAAGCCAGTAAAATTGAAACTTCAGAGTAAAACTAAAAAAAAATTATCAACATGTCGATCATTCTGCCTTGTATTGTAGAAGGACATACATCAACGGTTTCTACCGAATTCCAAGAGTGTCTTGTAACTATGCAATTATTTCTTGATGCATCACCCAGAACGTGACAGATTACTCTTGAACCTCAGCAGGGCATAAATAAGCATTCAGCGCCTGCTCAAGTTTCAGTTTTTGACCAGTGACATTACAGTGTGCTTTGGAGTGATTGTTATTGTGACTGCAGGTTAGTGTAAAGTGATATTTTTGTAGCACAAAGTTGTAATCACTGACTTCACTTGGTGTCAGTTATTCTGTTTCCACTGTACAACACAATGATCCATGTGAACATCGTAACAATATCTATGAAAAATAAATAAACCTAGCAGTTAGGAATAAATATTATTTGTCATTTAGGCATTATGGTTATAAATTTAACTAAAAAAATGCATTATTTGGGATTTTGTATGTTTATTGTATTCATAATAATAAAAAATGTTTTAATGATTGTTAACAATGACATGAACATCTTGTAAACAATTGAATCTAGAATACTTAGGTACTGGCTGTTGGTAATGGGTCTAGCAACATGAGCCCTGGTCGTGTTCTGATTCTTGAAGATTGCTATGCCACCGTAGAGTCCACTATACTTCTTGTTAGTGTTGCGACTAGTACACGGGCTGTTGGTTGTTGTCTGTTGCACTTTTGGATTCAATGTGTTTGAAGCCACGTATGTCGATGGTTTTGTTTTATCCATCCAAGTTTCCATGAGTGCCAAGTAGTCGAACTGGGTCACTGCTCAAGTTCAAGTTGTGTGCCACCAAACTTTGAATATTAAACCTGCGCTGTATGAAAGACTCCTTTCTGTCGTTGGTATGGTCATCATCAGTAGTGTTGTATTGATTAAATCCACAGAATTTCTCAACATCTGTTGTTAGTGTGTACAGACGCCTCTCAAGGCACAAGTATTCAACAGTTATCTCCTTAAGCCCTTGCGCGTTGTTACATCTGCCGTAATAGAAAGGTCATTGTTTGCATTAGTTGAGTATAATCCATTGATGCTTATCACTCTGTTCAGGCCTATGTAACCAGTCAAGTATTGTGATTTGTGTATTATGATTTTCTTCAAATTGACATTTATCGCTTGGTCATCGTCCATTTCATTCACATTGCAGGGCATGTTAACCACTTGGCCCACAATACCATAGTTGCCCTCATATCAAAGATGCCTGATTTTCATAAACGGTAGTCACAGATGTATTAGATGTTTGCTGAGTGGATCTAACAGCGACAAGTGTGTTGGCTTTGGTGGATACATGAAGCCGTTACTCTTACTCAATGTTGGCACATTTCCTTGTTTTACTGATGTGCAGCAGTTTGAGCACAATATAAACTGTTGAATGTCTTCATCTGTGAATCCTTGTTGCAAGATTGCAACATAGCTGCATTGGGTCATTTTAAATAATTTTGGAACCATATACGATCACAAACTCCACAAACAAAACCCAACTTGTTGGCACAGGATGACTTTTCGAAGTGCTCTGTTGCCAGACGCCAATGGGTTATATAGTGGCGGCGCTAACGAAATGGCCCCCCCCCCGTGAAACTAATTAGGGGGCCCTATAAAAATGGTTAAATTTTGTATACGTAATAGGGGAAAACGCTCAAATGAGTTTCTATTTACGGGTGTTTCAGAATAATGGTTTGTGAATAATTTCTCGTCTATCACAAAGCGTTTGCAATTTGCAAAGGACGTTTTACACGTGTACAAACTCTTAAAATTCATTGTTGCTAAATAGACAAAGTTCTATACAAACTATAAAAAAACCAAAATGAAAAGAATGATTTATTTTTACGTCAAAGATGTAAATTCAGACTATGAAACAGTACCGCACACAGAGTGTTAAAAATTTTATTATTTAAAAACGAATATCAAAGTAACATTCTAGCTTTTGTCAAACATTTAAATTAGTTTGTAACTGAATTTGTAAAATTCTTTAATATACTCTATACAAGTTCTCCTTAAGTCTAATCCAATTCAATAACACTCGAACTCAAGAAATGTACAATATTTACAGATGAGGATCAACCAAAGTTCACTGTTTTCCTAAGCCTAGTCTTCTTTTTTTAATAGCTAAGAACTTTTCAACCACTTCGTTGATATTAGTTTTCTGTGTCTCTTCATGCTCAATGCTTAACAGTGCCAAGTCACTCAACCGAGATTGGGCCATGGTACTTCTTAAGTATGACTTAATTAATTTAAGTTTTGAAAAGCTTCTTTCTGCTGTAGCTGTTGTGACAGGTATGGTTAAATAAAGCTGCAAAGCTGTAGTTAAGTCTGGGAGGCAACTCATAAGGCAGCTGTTTTCTTCAACCAGTAAATTCATCATTTCTCGAATGCTTTTCTTGTGTACAATTTCTTTGGCCATCAGAGCTTTGAAGGATATTACTTGGTCAGGCAGTGATGTGGAAAGGTCACCAGGATACACATTTACCAGAGCCTTACTTTTCTCCACTATTGTCTCTTGTGAGAAGTTTACTAAATTCTGAGGCGTCAGGAATGAAAACCTATCATCAATGCAACGCAATCCTTCGAATCTCATTTGTAGCTGAGCTATTACAATATCTAGTGTTGCATTGAAAACTTTTACTTCAAATGATTTCACTCGGTCGTCAATTCTATGGTCAACTGATAATTCAACAAAGAAGCGTTTTACAACTCGCTTAGACTTATTTTTCATGTTACAAGTTATGTCCCATGACTGGGCCAACTGTTTAGCACCAGCAAGAAAGCTGGCAAAGTCCTATCTTAAAACTTTTAACTCATCACAAGCGCGGCTTAGAAACTGCCACGCTCTGCCTAGGTCAACAGTTGGCCTCTGTAGTGCTTTTGAAGTTATATTTGCATTCTCTAAAATCTTAGTTTCAAGGCATAGCACAAGAATAAATTCAAAGTTTTCCAGGTGGTTTCTAATTGCTAATGCTTCTTTTGCCTCAGGTTTTTTTGAGCTGTACAGAATAATTTCTGTCAAACACTTAATCACAGATTTGAAATCATTTCTTAAAGCTAACAGACAGTCGTGTCTAGAAGACCAACTTGTTGGACATAGCTTTTTTAAAGTTAGATTTTTGGCAGAGCTGTCTTC
Source organism: Magicicada septendecula (assembly GCA_034769895.1). Lineage (NCBI taxonomy): Eukaryota > Metazoa > Arthropoda > Insecta > Hemiptera > Cicadidae > Magicicada > Magicicada septendecula. Next base: position 166,614,679 of record CM068371.1, on the reverse strand, counting down.
TTTAACGGCAGTGTTAAGTTCTTGCCATCTATGTAAGCTTTCACTGAAAAACACATAAGTTTTCTGAACTATGTCATAAAATTGTCTTATTTCAGAAATATTTGATACTGAATCATTGATCACCAAGTTCAGGTTATGTGCAGCACAGTGTACGTAATCCGCGTTTGGGACTATATCCATAATTCTTTTCTGTAACCCAGAGTATTTCCTGCTCATTGTTGCTGCACCGTCATAACCTTGACCTCTACACTTACTAATGTCAATTTCACTTGTTTTCAAAAAGTCTAAAATCAACCCCTCACTGTTGGGATCCTTTATTTCTTGAAATCCAAAAAACGACTCACTAATCACAGTTTTATAATTGCCACGAGATTCTTCTACTATGTTAATGTATCTGATTACAACACTCATTTGGTTAATCTTAGAAATGTCTTGTGTGCACATCAACAATTATAGAAAAAAAAGGAGACGAGTGAATCTGTTTTAGTAAGGAAGTCAATACTGATTTTCCTAGCAAGTTAATGATTTCATTTTGAATGTCATGGTGGAGGTATTTTGATCTGGTTTTTTCATTTTCTAAGTGTGCACTAAGGAGAGAATCGTAGCAAGAAACTAAAGATAGTATGTTCAAAAAATTTCCACTTTCAGGATTTATTTCATGTAATGATTCTCTATGGCCAAGAAACGGCAATGAACACAGTGCCGTGGTTCAAATGACATCCACAATCCGTATGAAAATATCTTTCCATTTTTTCCGCTCATCGGAAATTTGATCAGCTACCGTTTTACTCTTTTTCCAAGTGGCATATGTGAGACACGATTGCAAATGAGCATTGCTACTTTCATGAACTTTAATTTTTTTACTGAGACCTTTCCAATCTCTAATATTGCCTTCACGCCAGCTTTGGGCATCAGCACTTTGGCTGGAAAGCCAACATGGTAAACAATAGACTCCATCTAGATTACGAGAGTAACAAAGCCAAAACCTGTGAACAATTTGGTCTACTGCAGTTTTGAAAGAATAATATGCTGTACTGAAAGACCCCTTAGAAACGGAATCCTTCGGGAAAGGACCCTTTGGTTGACAAGGTTCACTTAACATTATTAACTTTTTCACCTCGTCTGTCATTGTAGCTTGATTTTTATAGAATGCAATATCTGTCTCAAAACTTTGGCAGTTTGGATTGGAAGGGCCTGCTAAACTAGTTTTATTTGCGTGATTACTTAAAGTTCAGTTGGTTCAAACTGATTTTCTGGTCCAGGTATGTCTTCGGACTGGTGAACACATTCAATGCCTAGCAGTTGTTCTTCTTGTTCATGTTGCAGTTGCTTATTTGTTTCCGTAGTTGTATCACTTGTATCCGATGGACTAATGTTTAAATCAGGTTTATTGTCACTGTCACAATCATCTTCAAGTCCGATTTTTGTTTCTTTTTCATTACTTGCACTTGGCCCGGGTTTGGGTTGTTCAACTTCACATTTTGATGATTTTTTTAAAAACTGGTCGAGTTTTGAAAGTTTACTTTTAGATTCTTCTCGTTGTTTTTGCAGTTTCCTTTTCTTAGCACCACTTAAATATTCATGCTTACTTTCCATTTTATAAACTCTGTCTCTAACACTCTAACTCTACACAAAATACAAAAACTAAAATCAAATGTTGAGTCATTAAACTTAAACGGCACTAAATTACGAAATGAATGCAATACAGTACTATCGCGCAGGTGATGCGACGCACTACTGAGAACTGAACTACATTGTGTTGTGTCGTAACATTGACTTTCACATAAGTTCCCCCCACACTGGACACGCAGTGTAAGATGTTTTCCATCAATAGTAAATATATCATGCAAAAGCAGCATGTCAGTACATTAACAGAAGACTCATCAGGGGTAGTAATGATATCGTAATGACAATAAGAAAAATTATGACATTTAGGAAGTGGTAAAAGAGTATTGGATATAGTAAAGAATTTATAAATTGTAATCTTAAAAAAAATTCTCTTATAATACAAAATAATATTTACAAAGTCGCTTTATATATACAAAACTCTAAATTATAAATACACACAGAACTTAACAAATAAACATACAATGTCCTTGTCATATTATTCTGTACTTCCTTCAGCTCTGACAGTTTGAAACAAAGTTTGAAGAAACACTGTCACCTTTTCTGTAAATGTAAAACAACACAGGATTATTATTTGAAGACAAAAATGTATATGAAAAATTAAATACAAGGTCCGCCAGTGAAGCAGGAAAATTAAAAGTAGCCTACCCAATTTTTTCATGAAACATTTATTATCAGAATTTTTTTTTACAGATTTGAGTTGGGTAAAGTATGCCATTATTTTACTTTTTAAAAATAACGCCACTCAACTGAGAGCCATTTCTGTATAAACATTCTTCTAATCTTGACCAAAAATTTTCCATCACTCGACGAAGCAGGTCAGGTTGAATCCGTGCAATTTCTTGTCTGATATTTGTTTTTAATTCCGGTATGGTGTGCGGTCTATCAATGTACACCCTGCTCTTCAGAAATCCCCAAAGAAAAAAGTCGCATGCGGACAAATCTAGGGATCTTGCAGGCCACGAGATGTTGCCATATCTGGATATGAGTCCGTCCGGGAAGAGTTCTCTTAAAGCAGCCATGGACACACGAGCAGTATGACTTGTGGCCCCATCCTGCTGGAAAAAATTAATTTCCGGAAACCTAGGGAGCTGTTGCATCAAAAATGTTCTGACCATGTGTGTGTAGTGGTCTGCATTGACAGTTGTGGTGTTTCCTCTATCGTCTTGGAAAAAATATGGCCCAATAATCCCAGATGATGAAACTGCACACCACACCGTAACTTTCGGTTTCATTACTATGTAATGGCTTTTCATGCAACTCACCTGGGTTTTCATCATTCCAATATCGACTATTTTGTTTGTTTACATATCCATTCAAATGAAAATGTGCTTCATCTGACGTAAACATGCGGTGAATAAAGTTTTCATCATCATTTACACGTCGCAATATTTCTTCGCTGAAAATCCTGCGAGCCAGCATATCGCCATCTTTCAACTCCTGGATTACTTGAATTTTGTAGGATGAAAAATAAGTCTTTATGCAAAATTCGTCGTAATGATGTGTCACTAATGTTTAGTGCGGATGCATGTTTCATTGCAGAACGTTGTGGACTACGTGTCAATGCTACTCGAACTCTTTCAATGTTTTCCTCTGTTCTTACAGGCCTTGCTGCTCCTCTATGCTTTAAGTTTAATGTGGAACCAGTTTCTTCAAACTTTTTCACCCATGACATAATTGCATGAGCGGACGGCACTCTTCCATGTCGTGGAATACTGAAATGATTACGAAACAATCGTTGTACAGAAGTCACACAGTCACCATTCTTATAAAACGATTTTACGCAGAAAGCACGCTGTGACAAATTCAAACACTGCTCCATGTTTAACAAATGGCATTAAATGTAAAACAACAATCGAAAACCTCCACGCCCTCTCGTGAACAGAAAATGAACTATTGGACTTTCAAAATTTCCCGCTTCACTGGCGGACCCTGTATAACAAAACAGTTAGAATGCCTTTATTGCCCCATTCTTACTTACTTACCAAATCTTTCTAACTATTATAAATGTACAGTGTTTCAATTATGTAGTTTTTTAGCAATTGTATTTTTTGGAGGATGTTTCAACATTATATTAGCTACACATGCATCTAAGTTCAGCGTTATTTTATTAAACTGAGTCAGCAAACTGAAAACAATGTGTGTTATCAAAGGTAAACTATTCACATTTCTTTATCAGCTGTGCAATACATTACAAATGAGCACATTACTTTGCCATAATCTGTCTGAAAAATATCCCTGACATATTAGTCACCACAGCAGAAGTTGGCAGGATGAACTATTTGTGACTTTTAGAAACACTAACCAACTACTTCATTCCATTGTTGCCTAGATGCATAGATTATGCATCAAGAAACCAATACTATGCTTCAAGTCTTCTATCAAGATAAAACTTTGGCATAATGAAGAAGTAAAAAATGCTTTTCTTCTTACTATAAACAAGCTCTAGTACTAAGCATATGTAATACATTGTGTAATGAACATACTTTCAGTGTGTTGCATAGCAATATTTTCACTGAATTATAACTAACATAACATACATGTGGTAATTATGTGAATAGTATAGTGAATTTAAACCACATACATATACACGAGTTAAAATTATAAGCTACTTACTTTGTTATTTATTATTTGTAAACACTCATATTCTTTATGTTTATGTTTCTTATCCTTCACCAGATAAATGGACATTTTCAAAATTAACTATGGATTCATAAAAAAGCTAACAATGCAGCACTCTGTACAGTACTTACAAAAGAATTCTTACTATATACTTTTGTAAGTATGATATACAGCAGGACAGTGAACATACTGATCTCATAATGGCAGTGTTAAGCAGTAGCTGTGACAATACTGTGTGTATGTGTGGTTAGTTTATCTCCAACAGACTTCTTCAGTTGCAAGTAGTGTAGACTCTGTTACATAATTTACAGGCAACATAATAAATACTACTCAGACTATGGTATCTGTAATGTAACTTTCTTGAGGCAACAGCATTTTGTTAAGAGACATCATTAATGGTGAAATAATTGTATTACTATGTTAATAAACAGAACAAACATGATTGTCACGTATATAAAAAGAGGTTATATTGGGTTGCCTAACCTTGCAAAATGATTAATGAAAAACTATAATCCTTTACATACTAATATGTATTTTTAAATACTCATAAAATTATATTTATATATAACACTCCAACAATTTTTATTATATATTAAAAACTGTTCGCCTACATATTGCTAATAGTTAGCTTATATATATTATGAAATAATTTATTCTATAGCAAATTGGTAAATAAACTACAGATAGTCTTATTGGTAAACAAAGGTTTTGTAAACTATATAAAAACACTTGGTACGTTTCACAGATTTTATTTAACTCTGACAGCTGTTTCGATTACCTAAGCCATTGTCAAAGAGAGGAATGAATTAAAACCTAAACACAGGATGTGTTAGTAAAGGCGGTGGTGGTGGTGACCATCTGTTTAGGGCGTGTATTGGAACATCTGTGAGGGTGTTGAGATGAAGAGGGGGTGTGCAAGAGCCAAGGGAAGGTCAGGTGTCTTTAAAAACTAAATACAATCTGAATGCAACATATAAAATGAACTAAACTAAATATAATCTGAACGCAAAATATAAAATTAACTGAACTAAATATAATCTGAATGCAAAATATAAACTAAACTAAACTGAATAACAACTTTTAATAAAGGGGATACAAAGAATTCAGTTTGTTCATTTGTTAAATTTTTGTTATTTTTAATGCTTTTTTAATTTCTAGAATTTCTAACAAATCCATGTTTTACCTTTTTGTATGTTGTGGAGTAGTGTTATGTTTTTTGTATCTATGAAGTGACTGTATTGTAATCCATGCTCTGCAAAACCTGTATTGGCTGTATTGGTTAAAATCACCTTCTTATGTTCAGAAATGCGATGTTTCAGAGCGCGGCCACATTGTCCGATATAAATAGCATCGTATTCTGCACAGTGTATTTCATAAACTCCATTTTTCTCCAGTGTGTTTGATTTTTCTTTATTATTGACTAGTAGTGAAAAAAGATTGTTTGTTTACTGATACCATGTTAAGACCATGGTTTTTTAAACCTATTATTAGTCCTATCTGTTATAAACGGAATGTAATTTGTTAAATGAAATTTTTTGTTACCCTGATCTGTGGAACAAAATTCTTTTAAAATAATTTTCTTCTGTTTTTTTTTTTTTTTAATTAAAGAGTCTATTATTCTTTCATCATAACCGTTATTTTGTGCTATGGCTTTTATAATATCTACTTCTTTATTGAAATTTTCTTTGGATAAAGGAACTATAAGGAGACGATTAACCATTGCATGAAAACTGCTTAATTTTATGTGCCATGATGTTAGTGATTGTTTATGTATAACGGTATCTGTAAAAGTAGGTTTTCTATATATCTGAAAACTAAGATTATTTTGTGACCTAGTAATGGTAAGATCCAAAAAATTTAAACTTTTCATATTTTCTGTTTCAAGTGTAAATTGCACAGTACTATAAAAGGAATTAATATAATCTAAGAACATATTATTGGTAAACTAATAATTGTGGAATCTTAGATATTACTGACATGGTTCTTTATTCAAAATACAATGCAAAGCATCCTAATGCTTATGTATGTGTAAGTAATGACAAACAATAGGCATGAAAATTGTTTGTACCTCCAAAATGTAACAATTTGTATTTTAAACTTAAGGAACCATATACTTGTTTACAAAACATCACCTATTTACATATACAACAATAATATGAAATGCAAGCAGCGGTGGCTCGTCAGGTGAGGCAAGGGAGGCTAAGCCTCCCCAGTGAAATTTAGAAACTTATTACAAACAAACAAATAGTAATAGACTCTATTTTTTATTGTAACAGAACCCGTAATCAATCTGTAATCACAATTTTACTTTAAATTATTTGATTAATTAAAAAAACCATTTTAATCGCGCGTTATCAATAGTGTAGAATAGCAGCAGAGGCAGGGATCTGAGTAGCCTCCGTAGTTCTCATATGGCTATGTCCCTGACAGTTGGTGGGAGGACGCTAGTGCATCTGTAACCGTACTTGGGAGGCAACGAGTGAATTAGCCTCTCGGCACGGATTAATGTAGTTTGTGTTAGTTTTACGCAGTCTTTACGTTCTCGTGCTCCTTGTGTGTGTATGTTTATTATTTATCTCTTCTTGGCGTGTGTTTGTAATCTCTACTATGAGGATAAAATGGATTTAGCAGAAGAAAATGAAAGTGATATTGCAGTATCGAACAAATGCATCACAACACTACTGAATAAACAATTTTCCCGTTTCCCGGCTGAGTGACTTTGAGAGAAATGAAATGAAACTGGTCGACCTACCCCAACATTTTTATTTCTTAAAAGGCACCAAAACAAATCTAGAACTTTCCAGTCGTCATTGTACAACCAACATAAATGGCTATGCTGTAGTGGGGTAAATTCGAAGTTATTATGCTGGCTCTGCTTACTGTTAAACACAAACAAGACTATATGGTCAACTTATACATTTAAAAATATTTTTTACCCTGCACTTACCATGTATCCTTGTAAAGCATACTGGTTTTGATTTCCACTTGATACATAAGTAGTAAATAGGAACTCCTGACAAAATAATCAGCACAGCTATAACTGAAAATTTCAAAGTTTATTAAAATTAGTGATTTATCACAAAATAGTAGTAACCTAACATTTTCTTTAGTCTTTTTAATTGGAGTATTCATAAAACGGCTTCTCTTATCAACATTTATTTATAACAGCATACATAGTTAATATTAATGATCTCTGGTAAATGTAATGCATTGTGACAGACTTAGTACAACAATCTATTATTGTAATGTAAATGTAATGCATTGTGATGGTATTATATTGCAACACAGGGAATATACATCTCATTAAAAAAAAATTTGGCTAAGTTAAAAAGTACCATTTGACTGTGTGTGTTTGTGTGTGTGTGTGTGTGTGTGTGTGTGTGTGTGTGTGTGTGTGTGTGTGTGTGTGTGTGTGTGTGTGTGTGTGTGTGTGTGTGTGTGTTGTCTTGCTGAAGGATTAAAAGGAAAACCTATGTACCTGAGCATGAAATAAATGTACAAAAAGAACTCTAAAAGATCATCATGAAGTGTCTTTCAATTGAGAGGTCTTTCAATTCCTCCCAATCTCAAAGAAAGAGGAAGACCAAGATTGGAATGCATATAATATACTGTATTAACAAACTGGGCTAATAGAAGACAAACAAATTTATTAGTAGTGAAAGCTTCCCAAGGTAGAAAGCAGTCTCTAAAGTGCCCTAATACTTGATTGACAAAGGAGGCGGGTGATAAAGAAATATAACTCTAAAATGTGTGATAGCTTTGAGAAAACTTAGCTTATCGCAGTGTGTTCTCAGTTGTATGATTTATACTGCAAAAGGTAAGTTGGAAGTAAAATACTGATTTATAGTTGTCTTGATTGTTCATCATCTTCTTTCACAGCACTACACTTTATCTAAAAATGAAACTTTTACTTGTGAACTTACTGTTTTTTCTTCTCGAAACGCGTACGACGAGAAGAAAAAATAGTAAATACTGATTTAGTATATACAGTATTTATGTTTTACACTGCAGCCAAATAACTTCAACAACTGCCATTTCTGATCATGTGAATTTACTCAAATTTATACTGGCTCAAGTTTTGTTTGCAAAACAGCAAAGGTATGAGGCCTAGCTAATGAATATTCTTGTACCACTTGTTGTATATAGAGAACCTCCAACCCGCATTCAAAGTAATATTATGAATATTACAGTATAAATTAAGTGATATTGTGACTGATATTATTAGAGTTATTTGTCAATAGAACAATACTAGGTTAAGTACACAGGTTATGTTACTCACGTATATTTGTATTATCCACTATTGATATATAACTTTTGTGTATTGATGCATGCTATTATAGAGACACTATTTAAAGAATATACTGGAATGTTCTGTATCATGTATTAACATTTATAGTTAACATAGTTTATTCTACAAGAGTCTAGGTTATGTCTCTACAAGATTCTTGGAATGGTCTCTACTTACTCAAATGACACATGTTTGTGAACGACGCCATTACCTACTATATAAACAGTTGTACATGGAGTAAAAAAGTCAGTCTCAAGTTTGAGTTCAGTAGATTATGTTACAGAGTTAGTAGGTCAGCGACGGGTCATCAGGGAAGACAAGGAAGGCTAAGCCTCCCCAGTAAAATTTTAAAAAATATTACAAAATAAACAACTAGTAGTAGGCCCCATTTATTATTTTAACTGGACCCGTAATAAATCTGTAATCACAATCTTGTGTTTAAAATTATGTGATTACTAAAAAAATTTCAGGATCACACTGTTATCAATAACAGCAGACAGAGGCAGGGTTCTAAGTAGCCGCCATTGTACTAGTATACCTAGGTGAGAATTATGCCTGGTGGGTGGTTCTAATGCATATGTACATGGGAGGCAATGAGTCGGTTAGCCTTTTGGCATGGTTTATGTAGTTTATGTTAGTTTTACGCAGTCTTTACATTCTCATGTTCCTTGTGCATGTGTATTATTTTTTACCTCTTCTTGGCATGTGTTTCTGATCTCTACCACAAGGATGAAATGGATTTAGCAGAAGAAAGTGTGATATTGCAATATCAAACAAAGACATTATTACAACATTACTGCAAAAATCATTTTCCTGTCTGAGTGATTTTGAGAGAAGTGAAATACTGAAATGTGGTCAACCTATCTCAGAATTTCTTAAAAGGTACAAAAACGAACTAGAACTTTCCTGTCGTCATAGTATGAGCAACATAAATGGCTATGGGGTAGTGGAGCAAAGTCGAAGTTGTTCTGCCGACCCTGCTTACTGTTAAGCACAAATAAGACTATATGGCCTGCTGAAGGCTGCAAGAATTTAAAGAATTTGTCACAGGCATTGGTTAGGCATGCATCCTACAAAGACTATTTAAATCCATACCTATCATTAAAAACCTTATTGAAACACATTAAAATATCTAAACTTTTAAATGAACATAGAAGATTGCAAAAATAAAATATAACAAGAGAGTTAAAGATAACAGATATAATTTAAAAATTTTAACAGATGTTACTGCTTTATTATGTAGGGAAGAACTTGCTTTCAGAGGTCATGACAAATCAAAATCGATTAACTGGGGAAACTTTAAAGCTATTTTTCAGCTTGTACTGAGCAGGAATTCAAATTTAAAACAACACTAGGAAAACGTGGGTTACTTAAGAGGACTGTTCGAAACCATACAAAACAAGTTCATTGAATGATTTCATGATGAGATAAAATTTTTTATTGAAACTGGTATCAACTAAGTTCCTTTCTTTGCTTGCATGGTAACCATTGATATATCTGAGAAGACACAATGTTCCGTAGTTTTAAGCTCTGTAAATTCTAACAGTGTAATTCAAGAGTATTTTTTAGGATATTACGATGTTAACAAAGATAGAACAGCTGATGCCTTGTAGTGTTTGTATAAGGGTCTTGACAAATTTAAGATACAAAATTAGTTAATTGGTCAGACATAGGATGGCACTAGTGTCATGTCAGGGGAACTGAATGACCTACCAGCAAAAGTTGTGAACTTGCACTCCAAGCTGTGTTTACTCATTGCTGTGCAGACTACTTAAATTTAGTTTTGCAACAGAGTTGTTCTAGCTGTTCTAAAGTAAAATCTGTAGTCTGTAATCAGTAGTCTTGGGTAATAAACATATTCCTACAAGCAGTGAAGTTTGCTGAAATTCTAATTCTAAAATCATCAGTCAGCATACAAACAGACTAAAAGAAATTGAGGATTCAAAGACTTAATGGAATCATAGAGTTCTGTTACTGTAACAGAGGCACAAGGATATTTAAATAATTTGGAAGACTTCACATTTGTTTACCTTGTATCAGTTTTCCAGCCCTTTTTCAGAAAACCATTTTACTTTTCCAGGAAACCAGAAAAACATTTTATGGCAGGAACTGAATATTATGAATATACTCGACAGGATCACCCAGTATCAGCTGAATTGGTGGGAACATCTTTGCCAAATGGATGACTGCCGCATCCCAAACAACTATGGAACTATAAAACCGAAGGGACAGAGAGGTGTGGGACGTCCGAGGAAGCGCTGGAGTGACCAGCTGTAATATTTGCCTATTTGAGACTGGAACAGACCATTCTTGGTTTAAACCTTGAGGATGATGATGATGATTTTACTTTTCAAACAGTGTAGATTCTTCAGAAAAAATCTATTGTTACTCAGTTCTGCTATGGAGGGGGAGGCGGTGCTATGAATGAGCCTGGCTTATATGACTGTCCTTGTAGCCTCCTCTTCCACAGGACTCACTGGATACCACTGGATGTTTGATACCACACATTTGGATCAATATTATATTTGTGTGTTATCTTTTTGTTTGTATAAATTATAGTCATGTTTATTACTGAATTGAATAACAGTTGTGAATTGAAATTGTATTTTATGTGTTATATTTTTATTTGTGATCTGATAAATAAACAAGGTGTCAACAATGATACGAGTGTTTTATTTCGATCACTTTCTTGAAGATGACACGCTGTTTGAAGAAGTCTGAGTATACTGTCAACTCTACAAAGGCAAAAGTTGACATTGTCATCTTATTGTCAAGTTGACATTGTTTTTTTTATTCCTCTTAAGTACTACATTTTTTAAAATAATGGATAGTTTTGAATATGGTGTCTATATGGTACTATAATAAATAATCATTTTTCTGCTTTGTAGGCTGAACATGAATGGGCTGAAAAAAAGAGTTACAGATGAAGTGAAAGGAACATGGGTAACTTTGTTCTGTTTGGAAGGCTGGTATTCTGCATTGAATAGTTCAAGTGCAAAGTCATTTCAGCCTGCTGAAATTTCATTTTCCAGAAAACAGTAGCTGGCATAATAAATGTCTATGCAGCTGCCATATTATACATTCCTATTGCTTTAGTATGTTTATAAATATTTCTTCACTTTCCATTGATATAAAAGATTGATTAATTCACATAAAGTATTTAGAGAAATCTATTATAATTTTAAACTACACTCTTTCTTTTCTTTTTCATATATTTTATAATTCTTTTACCTGGTGTTTGCGACTGCCCTCAACAATCCCCTGGGGGGGTGGGTGATGTTACGACCCACAGTTTGAGAATCTCTGATCTGTAGTGTAGTGATGTAGATATACATCAGTACATTGTTAGTGTCAATGGACTAATGCTGCACTCTGTACAGTTTTGTGTTTCCTATATGTTTAGTCAACTGATATAGCACTAACAGATATATAAATTTGTGTATAAAGTGTTGTGTGTATGCATTGTCTGCTCATATATGTATTAAAGTTACACATCATTCTGGATTTGTATGCAACCATGACACTACAATACACAGATTGTTAATGTCAATACAAACACATCAGATATTGAGTATATATGTGTGTACTTGTGTATGCATATGTATATTTTATTCAATTGGTAACACAGAATTCGACTTTTTCTATATTATACAACAATAATTGTTAAATTCAGTACGTACGTGTGTTGACTGGTTCAGTAAATGTAGGAACTGCTACTAGGAATAGACAGCATAGTAGGAATATTATTGGCAATGCTAAGTTGACTTTGATCGGACGAGGCATGTCTGGCCGTTTGTACCGTAGATACAGCAGACCAGCTATGCAGATACCCACAGACAGCCACAGTGTCTGGCTGAAGTAGTTTATCAGTTGAAACACATTACTATTTGTCACCATCACCAGTGACACAAGGCACTGAAAGTATACACACATAATCGGTTACTACATTTAAATTATTAACCTCCTAAAATAATATACTCTATAACTATTAAATTAATCAACATTTTGGACATAGAAATTTTACTCCTGTCATGGGTTCACATCTCCCACACTGCAAATCTCACAGTTTTTCCTACAGTTATCTTTCACATATTCAAGGATTTTTACAAGGAGGGTATCGTAGATGATGTAGGGGGGGGAATTGGTGATTGGTGTGTTAAATGACATGTCTCTATTATGTTACTGTAATTTAGCTTTACATTTTACTTAGACAGTAGATCCATCCGTAATTCACACACAGTCCACAACTTGCTTAGTGGTATGTGTTGGAAATACATCTCAATAAATAATTTTATTAGGTTTTACCAATAGGAGAATTTGATACCCTACCCCTCCCCCCAATATCAATATCAACCTTCTTGCCCATACCACTGTTTTCACACATTACACTTTTATGCAAATCAATTTTCTGTTTTATTTCTTTCAAGTTGGATTTTCACCAAGAAAAGAATAAGGAAAAATTCATTTCCTTTCTAACATTGTAAGCAGACCTCTGTATGCCGGTCGTTACAAAAGATAATAAGTTGATAGAAAATTTTATAAAAATAGGATTTTCAAATAGTAAAAGATTTTGTTTATGTTTATTAAGAGGTGTGTATAAGAAATAAATCTGTTTTAAAAGGTTATTGTAAAAATTTTAATAACAGGCAGGTATTTATTGACCGCCGATGCACTTCTAGAAGATTTGAACCAAGTCTGGAGTTAAATAGTTTAACTCCAGTTAGCAATCGATTGGTGACTTTTCTGGCTGGTCCAATATCTCGTTCAAATAAAATATTTTCTTCTTAGTTAAGTCCTTCAGCCTTAATAAATACTCTTAAATTAACCTGTGAAATAAGTAACAGATAAGAAATAATGGAAATATATAGATTTATTGACAATTTAAATAAATAATCGATTTTTTATCGATGGAGAGCAATTATCGACTCTGTCTCGGGAATTATCGATTGTGTCATACAGAACAAAATTTATGATATTTAATATATTAAAAGACAGGTTCTTTGAGCGATTAAAATTAATAGTCAGAGAAGGGTGACGAGAAAGTATAACATTAACAATTAACACAAATACAATAATTATTATTCAATAAAATTTAAATAATTCCAATAAGTAATGTGTATGTATGTTGTCAAACCAATATGCAGACGATGACGTCACTGCTGGAAGATAAAGAAGGCAGGCTTGAATTTTCAAAATGGCCGCTACTAGATATGGCGAGTTCACTGCAAAATCGGCATGTCCAAAAATCACGACAGAATTACCTTCGTGAATGTCTGAAATCTTCCCGCACTGGTGTAATATGTCTGTTAAGTTATTTGGTGTATTCTGACGAAGTGTTCTGTGTAAACTTGTGTTGGTTAGTTTATTTTGTATGTGTTCACTTCTTTGAGTTAACGTTCTCAAGATATGGTTATGATTTGTAGAGTGAATTGGTTTAAATATAAGGTTTTACTGTTTTCTGTCACTCGTATCATGAAGTTAGATGTTTGTTTTCACTATTGTCGTGAACGTATGGATAGCTTTAGTTTTAAAAAGTGTCTAATTCGTCTAACTCTCGTTTCACTTATTTTAATGGCTAAACGCTAGTACCATTTTCGACTCGATTTAAAGAACGTTTTGTCACACAACTATTCAGCTTGATATTCAACAAAAGACTAATTAACTTGGTCATAAATCTGGCCCAGTTAATCTTTGAAAAATTATTGTTAACATATTTCGATTACCTGTACACATGATAAAATATTACATTATATATGGAATTTATCTACTTTATTCATCACTTTTATGAATTATGAACCTTATTATTGGTTTAATCATCTCATTCCCTTTAAATTGATGTATTATAGTCCATATCTGTAGACATTTTGTGGAAATTAACAAATTTTGTTCACTTTTTGGAAATATAGGCTCAAAATTGGATTTCCGTCTTTATACAAAATTCCTCCATTTTAGGTATCAGTAATACTATTATAATAAATTTTAATTAGTCATATTCCTCTTCCTTTCCTTAAATACATATAAATTAAACCCTTGAACTGGTTTTTTGTGTTAATCTGTAAATTTGACATTGCTCTTGAAAATTAATTAATTTATATATTTTGAAAATTTACAATGTTTTAAGGTATATTTCCTTATTATCATTTTAACTCATAGGATCATTTCCATTAGTGGTGAACTGAGTTATCTTATATAAATCTTGCTAGTTTACAGGATTTATAAGTGAATTATACTGGTTTATATTGTTTCTGTGAATTCACCAAATGGCCTAGATTTTAGAATTTTATATTTCTGTCTTTCTCAAATAAATTTAAACTTAACTCCTCCTCTGACTTTACATAATTACAATTATATGAAAATAACATGTCTTATAACTTATTGTGTGGTGTAGTAGTTAATTAACACTACGGTTATTAAAATAAATAATTATGAACATTGTTTAGCAATCTGCACAATTGAACATATTGCAGACATGGTTTGAACATATATCTTTTAACTATTTTTGAGTTAACATAGCATACCTATTTAAACATTATTAATGGTATGTAGGCTATTATTTAGCAAACATAATTCTTTTTAGAACACATAACATAAATCTTATTTTCTAATAACTCTTACAAATACATTTTACTAACACATTGATTTTAGGACTGTGAATAAACAGTCTATTTAAACATTTTACACTTATTAATATTATATTAATCCCAGTCCTTTCTGGTCTAAACCATTATTATTTGTGATCCCCTACATCAGTAAACATGAACTCCTATACTCTATTTATTATCATTTTTTACAAATGTCTTGTAAATAAAGATTTACATTGAAATAATAAAATACTGGAAATCTTCAATTTTATTATTTTATTATGCTGTTTATTATTAGATATTAAAGTTGTTATATTGCATACTGATAAGTTATAGCTTCACCAACTTTAAGTTTATTGCATTTCTAAAAAACACTTACACAAATTCACTTTCACTGTTGGTTCTGATATTTTGAGTCTTATTATCTCAGACCAGACCTTTAGTAATCATGGACTGTTAAGACTAGTTTATTTTCTTTATTACCCAATAGCTTTAGTCGATTCACTTCTTATAACGCTATACAGCACTTTAGTTTTTTAAATAATTACATTTTTATAGGATTTTGGGTATGTTATACTTTCTTTTGCATAGTTTTTGTGGGTTTGGGGTTGATAGTAGTTTATATAATAATAGGTTTTACAACGGTGTTTCTTTCATACTATTTCTTCCTCTCCTCCTGTCTTCTTTCTTGTCCTTCTTCGTAACTTCCTTCTGGTCTTCCTTCTTGTCCTTCTTCTAGTCTTTATTCTTGTCCTTCTTCTAGTCTTCATTCTTGTCCCTCTTCTAGTCTTCATTCTTCTGGTTTTCTTGTCTTCCTTCTTCATTCTTGGGTAAACCAAGGTACTTTGTGTTATCTCGACTGAGGTTTAGTTTGGAACATTTAATTTATTCACTGATACTGACTTTATTCTTCTCTACAGGTATCAGGGTATTGTTTTCTTCCTGATCACAAATTTTATTCTTCCCTTTTCTTGTTTTTGGGGTATTTTGGTATTCACTACTCTTTAATTGAGTCTCTTTTTTCTTGATATGGTCTTATATAACTGGTCTACTGCTCTTAGCTCCCTGGGTAAATTACTGATATGATACTATGAGTTGCTTCGATACTTTCTTTGGTTTTTTTAAACAGTGGTTTTTATATATAATGTAATGAGGATTTTTATTTTATCGTGGTTCATTCCTTTGATTTATTTAAATGTCATTCAATATTATTATAACATTTGTTGGTGTAATTAAACTTTATGATTTCATATGACTTAAGATGTAGTGGATTTTCTGTCATGCTACAGAATGCCCTTCTCCAGAAGTAATTTTTTCAGACTATACTTGCTTTGTCTGAAACAATTGCTTATGATAATTATTCTAGGTTTGTTACTATTTTGGACTTCCTTCCATTTTAAAATTTTCTTATTTATATTTGAGTTTATATCATTCTCACTTGATCTTCCTTGATAGTAATAGTCATCTGAGTTTCATATTTATTATTTCATTTTCATATTTCTTCTTAGTATTTTCTCCTTGGGATATTTCCTCCCTATCGTTCCCTACTTTGTGAGCTGGTTCAGTTCAGAGAGGCACTGTATGCTACTTTCCTCTGCTGTCCAATACTTCACACATATTTGAGTACAGAGGCAAATCATCTCTGCTCAAAAAACATATTAATCCTGCTGGAATTATCTTCAGACAGATTAAAAAAATTATTCAGAATAGTACACATTTGTTACTATTTTAAAAAAAAAATCTTTGGGATACTTCACTTATTACTTATTATATTTCTCAGAGATTTTAATATTCCTATCTCAGTTGTTCTTCTGACTCGTTAACTGGATGTTTCTTTCATTTGATATTATGGTAGGAAGCTCTTCTATTATTACATTTTTCAACTTTTCTTATCATATAAATCTTTTGGTTATAAATTCTTTATTACCTTCTGGCTTTTTTATTATAAACTGCATTGTTTATTGTAGCATATCTTTATGACATTTTTAGACTGTTTCTTTGTTCTTAAATTTCCACTTGTTCTATTTTCTAGAATTTGTAGAACTATCATTATCATAATTGTCATTTAATTCATAAATCATTTTATATTAATTCGGTTAATTACATAAATCTTTGACATTATTCTCACATTATTCTTGTCATTGTTATTATACTTTCGAATGATGGTTTTTTATTAATTTCATAATGAGGTCATAATTTCTCCTCATACCACTTCAAAGTTTCATTATCTCATAATTCCAAATAAGTTTTTTCACTTTATTATATTCAATCACTCAAATCGTATTAAAGAATTTTTCCTTTTTTATTTCCTTTAGCATCATTTTATGGAAAGGTTTTTACTCTTCATATTGAAATTAGACATGATCATACTGTCCAGAATTATTTGTTTTAATTCTAAAGTCTTTCCTTTATTCATCCCATTATGATCCTTTGTTACCATGGTAATTATATTCTATGCTTACCATAAATATGGTATGAAATCTCTTCTGTTTATCTCACCAAAGTGTTTTATTAATAATTGGTTGGTAAGTTGTACTTATTCTTGGTTTGGAAACTTGATTTATACACAATTCAAAAATTCACTCTTCTTATATTATTCCATAAAGTTCTCTCAAATCATTTGTATGTAAGGTGGGTTTACCTGTGTTTTGGCTGGTTTTATTTTTTCTAAATTCTCTTGGTATTATTGTCAAAATGTTTCTCTTCAAATAAATATTTAGTAAGCTGTCCTTACTAGTTTTTGAATGTAGATGGTTTCTCATCTAAATTCTCTCCTTCTTTATTATTATATTATAGCCATAAAGTTTTTTTTCAAATAATTATTTATGTAAGATTGGCTTACAAGTGTTTTAGAATTTTGAGGATTTTCAAAATTCTATTTTATATATCTTCTTACAAAATGTTTCTTCTCAAATAAATTGTATGTAATGGGCTTACATTGTTTTTAGAATTTGGGGGATTTTAAATTCTTCTTGTACATATCTTCTAAATGGTTTCATTAATAATAGTTTAGTAAGATGTACTTACTTTTTCTTTGGAATTTTTAGGATTTTTTCAAATTCTGTTATTGTTTTATTCTTTTTTCCAAATAGTTTCTTTCAAATAAATTGTATGTAATTGGCTTACATTGTGTTTAGAATTTGGATAATTTGTTCAAAATTCTTCTTGTTATATTCTTCTAAATGGTTTCATTAATAATAGTGTAGTAAGATGTACTTACTTTTTCTTTGGAATTTTTAGGATTTTCTCAAATTCTAATATTGTTATATTCTTCTTTCCAAATAGTTTCTTTCAAATAAATTGTATGTAATTGGCTTACATTGTGTTTAGAATTTGGATAATTTTAATCATAAAATTTCTTCATGGATGCCTGGTTAAAGACACCCTTGACTTTATTTGAATTCATTTCCTTGATTTCGTATGTGTTGTTGTTATTGTCCTTTGAGACAATATAGGGACCAGTGTACAGGAGCAATAACTTTTTTGTTATCCCCTCTAAGGAACTGGGTAATTCCCTATTCTTCAACAACACCTTCTCTCCAACGGTATAATGAATAACCTTACCCATGCTTTTATTGTATTTATTCCACCGTTTCTCCTGATCTTCGGCCACCTTATTACAAAATTGAATTCTATCAAATCTATATTTATGCTCTCTGGGGAACTCCAAGATATCTTCAATCTCTCTAGGGGGTTGTCTCTCGTACATTGCGGAGTATGGGGTTATTCCTATGGCTGGATGGTAGGCCAGGTTGAGGAATTCTTCAGTGGCCTCCAAGTATTCTTGCCACCTTCTCTGCTGATCATGGCAATACGTTCTTAATAGGCGCCCCACCTCTCGCAAGACTCTTTCGGCCGGGTTACTGTTTGGGTGGTATACGGATGTCTTGTATGTATGAACCCCCATGGACAGCAGTGTATCCCGCCATTTCCTCCCCTTGAATTGTGTTCCGTGGTCGGTTATGATCGATACCGGTTTTCCGACGGTTGGGAAGTACTGGTTGATCAGCATCTCAAGAACTTTATTCGTAGTCGCCCGATTCGCTGGGTATAGCTTCACGAACTTGGTATAATGGTCCATTATGATGACGATATATTTGTATCGGTGGCGGCCTCCACTGCAGGGAAATGGCCCACAGATATCCAGGAATACCTTCTCAAGTTTCGACTGCGATGTTATTGGAATCATCTGCCCTTCTCTTTTCTCGTTGTTAGTTTTTACGAGTTGGCAAATGCGACAGTTTCTAATGTACCTCCGAACCTTCCGATTTATGTCTTTGATATGGCAGCTCTCTTCCAGGGCCTTTACCACCTTTAAGGCGCCCATATGCCCATATCGAACATGATAACTGAACACTATTTCTTTCTCGATATGGGTCGGAATTATTACCTTCCATTCCTCCTTATATAATGATGGTTTGGAAAACAGGATTCCATTATGTATGGTATAATATTGGGATATTGTCTCATCCCCTGCTTCCAATCTTGAGATAATAGTAATTAATTTCGGGTCAGCTTGTTGGTGTGTGCTTAGTTGTTCCAGAACTGATTGTAGACCGGTGCTGCTGCTGAGAATATGGTACACCTTCAGAATACTCTCCTTCTCCCCCTCAAACGTCTGTTTGTCAATGTCTACTCTAGACAATACGTCCGCGACGACATTCTTCCTTCCGGGGATATACTCCCACTTAAGGTCGTATTCTTGCAGCAATAGTATCCACCGCGTTAACCTTCCATGGCTCAACTTACATCTCTTAAGGAACGAGATAGATTTATGGTCTGTCCGGACGGTAATGGGATAACCAAGAATATATGTGCGGAACTTTCCGCACGCGAACACGTCACTCAATAACTCTTTTTCTGTCACGTGATAGTTTTTCTCACTCTGGTTCAGAGCTCTGCTGGCAAAGCAGATTACAAGATGTTCGCCCTCCTCATCCTCTTGATATAAGGTAGTGCCGAGGCTGATGTCACTGGCATCACAATTAAGAAAGAAAGGCTTGTTAAAATCTGGATGGCGGAGTATCATGTGTTTAAGGAATTTTTGTTTTATAAGAGTTAATATATTTTGTTGTTCATTACCCCAGATCCATTTATTTTTAGATGACAGTTGTGGCTGAAATCTGGCAGTCAGTTCGGAGTATTTTTCCTGGAACTTGCGGTAATAATTACAGAGTCCCAGGAACGACTGTAACTGCCTTCGATTCTTTGGTGTAGGAAAGTTCTGAATCGCTTCGACTTTTTCAGCCGACGGTGAGATTCCCTTATCATTTAATATGAAGCCTAAGAATTGTATCTCTTTAGCAATAAAATGAGATTTTGCTAACTTCAGCATAATATTGTTTGCTGCTAGCTTCTGTAAGACGTGTTCCACACGGTAGCAGTGTTCCTCCCAAGTTTTTTGAGGACACTAGCAAGTCATCGACGTATACGGTGGTGAATTGTAGTGCTTCTTGGCCAAGTATCTGATCCATGCAGTGCACAAAGACTGCGACTGAGTTTACCAGTCCGAAGGGCAACCTCTTAAACTGGTAGTTCTGCCCTTCGAATATAAAGGCCAGATACTGGCGACTCTGTGGATGTAATTCCACCTGCCAGTATCCGCACACCGTATCCCAGGTAGTGAAGTATTTGGTACCGTGGAATCGTTTTAAGATCTCCTCAATCTCACCGGGCGAAGTCCTGTCATTAATGATCATCTTATTTATTTCGCGCGCATCTAAACACAAACGGACTTGTCCGTTTTTCTTAGGAATAGCCACGATAGGACTTATATATGGGGAATGGCTACTCTCTATAATGTCACGGTTAATCATTTGCTCTATTTCAGCTCTTACTGCTTGCTTTCGTGATTGCGCAATGGGGTAAGACTTCCGGTTAAAGTCCACTGTGTCTCGGAATTGTAGAGTACACTGGAAGTTCTTCACTTTACCGGGCTCATCAGAAAAGACTGATTTATATTTGTTGTATATGTCTATTAATTTGTTCGCTTGGTTTGTTGTTAAACCTTCGCCAGTTATACCGCTCCGGAAATCCCTGATCTCCTGGATTTTTTGTGACCATAAATCTTCATTGGAGGTGTTGTCTATTCTCTGTTCAATTATAGATGTTGGATGGATGTAATTAATTTTTCGGATTTGCTGATGGATACTATCGGGAACGACTTGGTCACTACCCACCAAGTTCGCCATCCAAGTATGTCCGTTAGAAAACAGCGACAATGTTTCAGTTCTCAGATCAATGATGGCGGAATTCCTCCTAAGCACATCACACCCGACCAGTATATTAAATGGCAGACCGCTCGCCACCAAGAATTCCATGTCAATCGCTATACCACAGCTCATCACACTGGCGGAGACTTGTCTACGTATAGTTTTGTTTTGTCGGCCGGTTGCACCCAACAAAACAATATTATTCAACGGCAAAGTTGGTAAAGTTCTCCCGCACTCTTGCTGTATCCTCTCCAGTTCCGTCGTACTTATTATTGATACGTTCACCCAGTATCGATCATTAACTTGGCTGGGATGCCTTCTACCTTGGCGTCGAGATGTATAATTTCATTATTGAAGTTATTGGTGGGACTCCTGTTATCCTCTTCCAATAACTCCTGTCTTATGTCCTTTAGGTAGTTGCACCCGATGATTGTGATACGATTGTGATTATTCTCAAAATTGCATCATTATGATTATTATACCCAGTAGTTAAGAGCAGTAACGGGTTCTGGCGATTTATTACTGCCTGTGCCCGTTTAAAGGCTCGGCATCTTTGTTCCTTTGAGCCATACTAGTCGATGCCTCATTTGGGATGCTCAGAGTGGTTACCTGCCGATCGGTCCTATGGTCTTCCGGTCGTTCATGGTTCGACCTCCGTTCAGTGTTGTCCAAACTATTGCTCCTACGCGCCGGATAGTACCTTGGTTGGTCCCGTTCTAGGCTCCTCCGCCTTTCTTCATATCCTCGGTAGCTATTTCGTCTATTGTGATCGAATCTCCGCTGTCTTCCATCTGTGGCTCGTATGAAGTTTACTCTAGGGCGAGGAAACCTATTATTATTAAAATTACCATTATTGGGACCCGTACGATTGGTATTATTAGGGTAAGGACTATTACCATAATTGGGGCTTCTCTGACTATTTGCGTTATTAAGGTAGGGATTGCGGTTACCCTATTAACCATTTGAGGGTCGATTCGGGTTTTGATAATTTGGACCCGTATTATTATTATCATTGTAATTAGTATTGTTCACATTATTTCCATTATTATTAGGACCGTTATTTCGTGGATATGCCCGGCCTCCTTGGTACCCAGTATTTATGTGGTTCGTACCCTGGTTATTGTTCTGGTACGTCCTTGGTTCGGGCCCATCACTTCTTCTACGACTCTGTCAGTAGTAGTCTTCATTTTCATAATTTTCTAGAAGTTCTGTCATTGCCTGGATGGTTTTTATCTGGCTGCCCCTCCTCGCACGAATCACCTCCTCATCATAATGGTAAGACAACTTATTTATTAGGCACTCCTCCGGTATGGCTGGTTCTAAATGCTTGGCCATACACACCTTGCCGAGGAAATAAGCTGTCATTGAACTGCCGACTTGTGGTTTGTAGCGGCCGTGGCATATATTATCTCTTATTAGATTTTGCGTGGTCACTGACCAGTACTTGGCCTTGAACAGGCTCTTGAATTGTTCATAATTGTCGATGTCGCTCCGGTTGGCCATCCACCAATGGTCATTCACCTCCCGAAACGACTCGTCAAGGATTTCTCTGTTCTGGACCCATCGGTTCCCTCGGTGTTTCTCGAGGTACTCCTCTATTCGTGCCAAGAACTCCATAGGCTTCCGTTTGTATTGCCGGAAATTGAGCCATTCTCTGTTCTCTGACATGGGGAAATTGTGATATCCAGATGGTCTGTTCCTTATTAACTCTATCTCCTCCTGACTCTGACGCACCTGTCCGGTTATGTTTGACATAGCGGCTTCCACGCCGTCGCATCTTTCTGTTACTTGGGTCCTCACTTTATTTACTTCTTCCAAGGCAAATTTCTTGGTCTCCTCCATTCTTGTTTTCTGTTGTTCTTGGACCTGAGTAATCTCCTTTGTTATTACTTTCCGGACTTCTAGCACTTCGTTTTCTGTTTCACGACATCTTTCGTCTACTTCTCGGATCTGCTGGTTAACAACCACAACTTCCTGTTCTAATTTCTTGACGATTGACTTCTTCATCTCAGTTATCTTTTTATTCAACTCCTCCTTAGCTAGCTCAATCCTCTCGTCTAACTTATTCATGCTCTCTTGGTTAACTTCCCTTAGTTCTTCTCTCAGCAGTTGATTGTCCTCTCTCAATTCTTCTAATTTTTCCCCCATCGTCTCTTCCATTTTCCTGTTATTTTCCCTTAATTCGTCTTTTAATTGTTGGTTGTCACTTTCTATTTTCCTACTGGTTTCTTCCATCTTCCTTTCCATCTTCCTACTGGTTTCTTCGATCCTCTTATTAGTATTCTCTATCTTACGGCCCAATTCTTCCTTTGTGGATCGGTTGTCTTCCCTCAAGTCTTCCTTGGTAGAATCCATCTTCTGGTTAGTGGATTCTATATTTTTATTTACCCCTTCCATTTTCTTATTCAAGTCTTCACTCAATTTCTTACTATTTTCTTCCATGCCCTTGTTAGTGGAATCCATTTTCTTCTCCATCTTTTTACTATTTTCTTCAATGTCCTTTCTCATTTGCCTGAACATTTCCATTATGTTCTCTTCCATTGTTTTAGATTTCTCCTTCTCTGGGACATTGACTTCCACTGTCTGCGTTGGTACTTCGGGTTGTTCCTCTGGTGGTGTGGGTTGTTTTGATTCCACCTGGATTAGTAACACTTCTGGATCCTCCACCGGTGTTGCCTCCTTATCCCCCATGTCCATCTCTTTTTCGGCCTCTGCCGCCCTCTTTTTCGATGTAGCCCGTCTTTGCATTTTTCTGGTATCTATTAATTAATCGCTGCTAAGCTTAGATTATTAAGCCCTCTAAGTTGGACGCCACTTTGTAAGCAGACCTCTGTATGCCGGTCGTTACAAAAGATAATAAGTTGATAGAACATTTTATAAAAATAGGATTTTCAAATAGTAAAAGATTTTGTTTATGTTTATTAAGAGGTGTGTATAAGAAATAAATCTGTTTTAAAAGGTTCTTGTAAAAATTTTAATAACAGGCAGGTATTTATTGACCGCCGATGCACTTCTAGAAGATTTGAACCAAGTCTGGAGTTAAATAGTTTAACTCCAGTTAGCAATCGATTGGTGACTTTTCTGGCTGGTCCAATATCTCGTTCAAATAAAATATTTTCTTCTTAGTTAAGTCCTTCAGCCTTAATAAATACTCTTAAATTAACCTGTGAAATAAGTAACAGATAAGAAATAATGGAAATATATAGATTTATTGACAATTTAAATAAATAATCGATTTTTTATCGATGGAGAGCAATTATCGACTCTGTCTCGGGAATTATCGATTGTGTCATACAGAACAAAATTTATGATATTTAATATATTAAAAGACAGGTTCTTTGAGCGATTAAAATTAATAGTCAGAGAAGGGTGACGAGAAAGTATAACATTAACAATTAACACAAATACAATAATTATTATTCAATAAAATTTAAATAATTCCAATAAGTAATGTGTATGTATGTTGTCAAACCAATATGCAGACGATGACGTCACTGCTGGAAGATAAAGAAGGCAGGCTTGAATTTTCAAAATGGCCGCTACTAGATATGGCGAGTTCACTGCAAAATCGGCATGTCCAAAAATCACGACAGAATTACCTTCGTGAATGTCTGAAATCTTCCCGCACTGGTGTAATATGTCTGTTAAGTTATTTGGTGTATTCTGACGAAGTGTTCTGTGTAAACTTGTGTTGGTTAGTTTATTTTGTATGTGTTCACTTCTTTGAGTTAACGTTCTCAAGATATGGTTATGATTTGTAGAGTGAATTGGTTTAAATATAAGGTTTTACTGTTTTCTGTCACTCGTATCATGAAGTTAGATGTTTGTTTTCACTATTGTCGTGAACGTATGGATAGCTTTAGTTTTAAAAAGTGTCTAATTCGTCTAACTCTCGTTTCACTTATTTTAATGGCTAAACGCTAGTACCATTTTCGACTCGATTTAAAGAACGTTTTGTCACACAACTATTCAGCTTGATATTCAACAAAAGACTAATTAACTTGGTCATAAATCTGGCCCAGTTAATCTTTGAAAAATTATTGTTAACATATTTCGATTACCTGTACACATGATAAAATATTACATTATATATGGAATTTATCTACTTTATTCATCTCTTTTATGAATTATGAACCTTATTATTGGTTTAATCATCTCATTCCCTTTAAATTGATGTATTATAGTCCATATCTGTAGACATTTTGTGGAAATTAACAAATTTTGTTCACTTTTTGGAAATATAGGCTCAAAATTGGATTTCCGTCTTTATACAAAATTCCTCCATTTTAGGTATCAGTAATACTATTATAATAAATTTTAATTAGTCATATTCCTCTTCCTTTCCTTAAATACATATAAATTAAACCCTTGAACTGGTTTTTTGTGTTAATCTGTAAATTTGACATTGCTCTTGAAAATTAATTAATTTATATATTTTGAAAATTTACAATGTTTTAAGGTATATTTCCTTATTATCATTTTAACTCATAGGATCATTTCCATTAGTGGTGAACTGAGTTATCTTATATAAATCTTGCTAGTTTACAGGATTTATAAGTGAATTATACTGGTTTATATTGTTTCTGTGAATTCACCAAATGGCCTAGATTTTAGAATTTTATATTTCTGTCTTTCTCAAATAAATTTAAACTTAACTCCTCCTCTGACTTTACATAATTACAATTATATGAAAATAACATGTCTTATAACTTATTGTGTGGTGTAGTAGTTAATTAACACTACGGTTATTAAAATAAATAATTATGAACATTGTTTAGCAATCTGCACAATTGAACATATTGCAGACATGGTTTGAACATATATCTTTTAACTATTTTTGAGTTAACATAGCATACCTATTTAAACATTATTAATGGTATGTAGGCTATTATTTAGCAAACATAATTCTTTTTAGAACACATAACATAAATCTTATTTTCTAATAACTCTTACAAATACATTTTACTAACACATTGATTTTAGGACTGTGAATAAACAGTCTATTTAAACATTTTACACTTATTAATATTATATTAATCCCAGTCCTTTCTGGTCTAAACCATTATTATTTGTGACCCCTTACATCAGTAAACATGAACTCCTATACTCTATTTATTATCATTTTTTACAAATGTCTTGTAAATAAAGATTTACATTGAAATAATAAAATACTGGAAATCTTCAATTTTATTATTTTATTATGCTGTTTATTATTAGATATTAAAGTTGTTATATTGCATACTGATAAGTTATAGCTTCACCAACTTTAAGTTTATTGCATTTCTAAAAAACACTTACACAAATTCACTTTCACTGTTGGTTCTGATATTTTGAGTCTTATT
Organism: Magicicada septendecula; assembly: GCA_034769895.1. Taxonomy (NCBI): domain Eukaryota; kingdom Metazoa; phylum Arthropoda; class Insecta; order Hemiptera; family Cicadidae; genus Magicicada; species Magicicada septendecula. Next base: position 166,588,008 of record CM068371.1, on the reverse strand, counting down.
ATCTCAGACCAGACCTTTAGTAATCATGGACTGTTAAGACTAGTTTATTTTCTTTATTACCCAATAGCTTTAATCGATTCACTTCTTATAACGCTATACAGCACTTTAGTTTTTTAAATAATTACATTTTTATAGGATTTTGGGTATGTTATACTTTCTTTTGCATAGTTTTTGTGGGTTTGGGGTTGATAGTAGTTTATATAATAATAGGTTTTACAACGGTGTTTCTTTCATACTATTTCTTCCTCTCCTCCTGTCTTCTTTCTTGTCCTTCTTCGTATCTTCCTTCTGGTCTTCCTTCTTGTCCTTCTTCTAGTCTTCATTCTTGTCCTTCTTCTACTCTTCATTCTTGTCCCTCTTCTAGTCTTCATTCTTCTGGTTTTCTTGTCTTCCTTCTTCATTCTTGGGTAAACCAAGGTACTTTGTGTTATCTCGACTGAGGTTTAGTTTGGAACATTTAATTTATTCACTGATACTGACTTTATTCTTCTCTACAGGTATCAGGGTATTGTTTTCTTCCTGATCACAAATTTTATTCTTCCCTTTTCTTGTTTTTGGGGTATTTTGGTATTCACTACTCTTTAATTGAGTCTCTTTTTTCTTGATATGGTCTTATATAACTGGTCTACTGCTCTTAGCTCCCTGGGTAAATTACTGATATGATACTATGAGTTGCTTCGATACTTTCTTTGGTTTTTTTAAACAGTGGTTTTTATATATAATGTAATGAGGATTTTTATTTTATCGTGGTTCATTCCTTTGATTTATTTAAATGTCATTCAATATTATTATAACATTTGTTGGTGTAATTAAACTTTATGATTTCATATGACTTAAGATGTAGTGGATTTTCTGTCACGCTACAACATCTGTATTTTTAATTCCATAAAACTTGTGCATTGTTGTAAAGGACTAAACTGTCATTTCTACAGCTTGTGATTTTTTAAAAGTTTTCTTCATGATTCAAATCTCATTTGAGTAAATATAAGTATGTCATTACCTACTCGGAACACAAAGTTTTTTTATTGGTAAAATCGTAAAAGTTTTACCTTATAGCCTGAACCAGTTTTGCTTATTATAAGCTTCGTTAGAGGCTGCCACTGCGAGCGCTCTCTGTCTTGTTCTTGGCTATGGCGTCGACTTTTGAAGGATCGATGTTGTGTGTGTATGTGGGGTGTGATACGTTCGAACGTATTATTCGAAGTATTCGTATGTACGTACGTATTAACTTTTGAAGGATCGATGTTGTGTGTGTGGGGTGTGATATGTTAAAAATAAGTCTGGAAGACAGTATAAAGTTTGTAGAAATGAAAACAACTTCAAGAAGAGCAACAAAAATACACTTCTAAATATATGAAGAATCCCCTAAACAGAATGTAAAAGATGCTGTTTTGATTTTATTTAATTAATGTTGTTTTTCCATTTCATTAATATTACAAATACGTAATTTTCCATTTTAATATACAGTAATCATTATATGGTACCTAATAATTATTGTCATCATTATCATGTTATAGAGAATTTTTTTTGGGGGGGGGGATTCAACATAAGGTGAAAGAGATATATGTTAAATTCTTGGATTTCGTTGTCCATGACATGTCTGTTATTTAACTGAATATATTAAATCACTAAATATAATTAAGTCGGTACCGGTAGTGATTTAATTATATTTGGATAAATGTTAGTGTCACTATCTCCTAACAACAATTATGTAGATACACAGCATTAATTATTATTGGTTACCTGCATTATAAATGATATTTAGGCCTACTTTACAAGGACAAGAAAAGTACACAATAGTGCATTTTTTAGCCTAGTGATCATTCGTTTTTTGGAGAGGGTTCAATCCCTAAAACCCCCTTTGCCTAAGCCCATCATCAATTTCATCATGATAATTATTACTATTTAATGTTATTATTAAATTACAATAATTATTGTTGTTGGTGTTGTTATTATTAAGATGTTTTTAATTTGTAAAGAATAACAATTTATTTACTGACTGTTTGTAATTTGGTGTCTACGTATTATCCAGATTTAATATAATCCAGATGTGTTGTTCATAACATTTTGTAATGGCTTTATGATATAAATAGTCATACTGTTTACTTCATTTTGCCCTACAGTAATTCAGTATATTCATGCATTCTTCAGATCTCAGTATACTAGTTAAGAAAACCATTATGCTAAATAAGCAAACACTTTAGTGAACTGTTCTGTTATTTGGAAAAAAACTAATCAACATGAATTTGTATTTCACATTGCAAATCTGCGGCTGAAAAGAAAATATTCAGTCAATTTAAAATCCTTCTTTCTCCATAAGAAACTTTATGTTGATGTATTATTGACTCTAAAATGTTTATTCACACTGTCACATTATGGAGAAAATGTACATAGCCTATTGTTATAGTTTCAATTAAATGTTATTTTACTGCTAGCTACAATGATTTTGTTTTAGCAGTCAGAATTTTAATTGCTATATAAATTTACAGAATAATGTTTTTCTCGGGCAGTTGTTTGTATTTCCTAAACTGGAACACAGAACTTAATGCTCTTACAAGGGAAAGTTAATAAACAAATGTGCCTCGTCAGGTGGGCTCAGGACCGTTTTTAGGGGTCAGGCAGGGCCCAGGGCGGCAAATTTTAGGGGGCGGCAGAAAATTGGAAAACAAATAGATTTTGAGTCAGATGAATGACTGCAGGGGCAGGGAAATTTTATTTTGCGGCCACCAGTAGTCAGCTGGTGGCAACACTGCATACCGGTAGTCTGTTTACAGTTTACACAGTGCGAATAAGCTTTGCAGGTTAGTTCAGAAGTCGGATTTTTTTGCAACACGTGATTTACTTGATTGATTAACTCTGAAATGGATGGACACAAACGGCTAAGTGGTGCTAAATACTGAAAATTGGCAGACGATAAGAAGAAGAAAGAAAATGAAATGCTTTTACAAACTCGAAAACTGCATTCTTTTTTCTTGAAAAATGTGTCAGTTCTAGAAAGTAGTGCTAGCTAAGCTGCTCAAAATGAAACAAGTAGTGAGGAGTGTGTAGCACAGAGTTCAAATAACAATAGTGAACTTTGTAATGACGATACAAGCATTATAGGGCTGGACGAAAACTTGGGCCAACCTGTTCCAGGAGAAGAGAGTGAGAATTTTGAACCAAGCAATGATCCATTTTTTTGGGGTTATAAATGAGAGAACTCATTATTATTTTGTAAAAAATGGAGTGGATCAAAATTTAACTGTGATTTTTCTGTATCTGAGAGAGCTTACCCAGACAAGCAAAGATGTTTAACTAAAGCATTATTTGAAAGAAAACTTGCTAATGGAGTTGTAATAAAACGAGATTATCTTGTGTACTCATGCAGCTAAGGTTCAGTTTTTTGTGCCCCTTGTAAGCTTTTTAGGGGAAAATCACAATTTGGTGAAAGTGGCTTTAATGACTGAAAGTAACCAACGAATGATAGAACATGAAAATTCTCAATCTCACCGTGACTGTGTTTTAATGTTTAAAAGAAAGAGTAATGAACAGTGTAGAATTGATAAACATTTATTGAGTCAGTTAGAAGAGGAAGTTAACATTGGAGGTGTGTTCTGCAGAGGGTGGTAGCTGTCGTTAAAAAACTTTCATCTCGTGGACTAGCGTTTCGTGGAGAAACCAAAGTGTTCAGCTCAGTAAAAAATGGGAATTTTATGATGTGTATAGAACTTATTGCAGAATCGATCCATTCTTAAAAAGCCACATAGATCGCTTTGGGAATCCAGGCCAAGGTAAGACATCTTATTTATCGCATGCTACTTATGAAGAACTAATTAAGATAATGGCTAAAATCATCATTAATGAGATCACTAAAGAAGTAAAACAATCAAAATATTTTTCAATAATAGTGGATTCTACTCCAGATGTAACACACAGTGATCAGCTAACCTCTATTTTAAGGTATGTGAATGATGAAGACGAGGGTGTTCCTAAAGAATGTTTTCTTGAGTTTATGAAAAATCAAGGCCACACAGGTGAAGAGCTTGCCAAAGCTGTGTTTACTTTCCTTCAGAATCGTGACTTGGACATAAGGAATCTTCGAGGGCAATCATATGATAACGCATCTAGTATGTCTGGAATTTATTCTGGTTTGCAGGCAAGAACTAAAGAAGTTAATTCCCTAGCATTTTACGTACCACGCTCTGCCCACTCTCTGAACCTAGTGGGTTCAAGTGCTGCAAATTGCTATAGGCTTGCTGTTGACTTTTTTCACCTTTTACCAACATTGAACAACTTTTCAAAGTTTCAACTTATAGCTGGAACCTTTTAGAATCTTTTTTTACTTCAAGAAACCTCTCTACCAAAACTCTATGTATTACGAGGTGGTCTGCCAGAGAAGATGCATGCAAAAGTTTAAATACAGATTTTGAAGTTATTATTAAGGCCCTAAAATTAATTTCAGAAGACAAGACTGAAAAGTCAACTACAAGGCAAGAGGCAAAAGGCAAAAGGCATCCTGAGAAAAATTACCTCTTCTGAAACAGTTTTCATGGCTACTGTATGGGTTGTTATCTTTATTAGATTCGGAGATGTAATGGAAAAAATACAGTCTAAAAGAATGAGCGCTGGCACAGTTGTTAAGCTGTACAACTCCCTTATTAATTTTGTTGAAGAAATTAAATGTTCATTAAAAGTCTACAAGAACATTGCGGAAACTAAACTAAAAAGTGTCCAACAATTAACAGAAAAGAGGAAACTTGACCTAAAAGAGGTGTAAAGTGTACAAGATTTTTGATGAGTCAGATAGTGAATCAGATGTAGACCTAGAAAGTCAAAGTTCTTCGTGTATTCTGCAGACCACCTATACTCAGATACTAATGAAACTGCTCACAGAGTTAAAATATCGAGTGTCAATTTACACTGAGTTTTCTCAGAAATTCACATTTCGACCAGATCTTATGAAAACTAATCTAGAAGATATAATGCAAGTTGCTGACAGATTACAGAAGACATATCCATCAGATATAGAAGAATCTTTTGGAACACAATTCATTCATCTAAAAAGTTTTCTTCAAGGAGAAATAATAATAGTGATGATAAATCACTATCACATTTGTACAGACTTCTGATTTCTAAGAACTTACTAGATTTGTACCCTAATGTTGCCATTGCTTTGAAAATTTACCTGTCTACCCCTGCTTCAGTCTGTTCAGCTGAAAGATCTTTTTCTAGATCTTTTTCTACACTAGCAAGGATTAAGAATTATTTACGATCAACTCAAACTCAAAATCGTCTGATTCACTTAGCTATTCTTGCAATCGAAAATGACTTAACAACAAAATTAGATTATGAAGATGTGATCAGCAAATTCGCTCATGAAAGGCCAGATGCAAAACAGTTATTAGTTAGGTATAGTTAAGACTTGATAAACAAAAATGTATTTACAATAATTTTTGAATTTTTATGCATACACGCTTTTTTGTATCTGTAAAGTAAAATCTATTTCATGCCAAAAATAAAGTTGTTCTTGTAACTGTACTTCTTTTTATTATTATATTAACACTTTTTTTGTAACTTAATTGACAGTATAAGCTTAAAATTACTTGTATGAAAAAATGATCAGTTGTTATTGGTTGGAGGGGGGCATCAGATAGCCTTGGGCCCAGGGGCGTAAGTGAGATAAATGTGGCCCTGGGTGGGCTATATGTAAATTCAAACCGTTGTCACTATAAACACCTGTCCATATAAAAAGAATGTATACACTTTTGTTGTGCACAGCATTTAAAACACACATAAACAATGCTATTTAAACAAAAATTTAAACCCTATTGAGCTTCAAAATATAATCTTTACTGGAAACTGAAAAATAAAAAAATAAAAATATTATATTAAACATTTTAATTATAAACTTTTTTGACTAAAGTTTTGCTAGATCCACACTGTTAGGTTCTGCTATATCTGCTTTAAAACCTAACCTGCAATTTTGTCAGACTTGTGTATAAAATTTGTGTAAGTCTTTTCTTTCAGACACACAGACTGACACATGTGTAATCTTATAATGTAAATAAATAGGATGACTTATAATATTAAAAGTACCGGTAGTCTGTTTTAACCAGAAAAGCTCACGCTGATTTTAGTAACTGGTTATTGTTTACTTCATTGGTTAACAATTGGTTCATTAAGAACTACACATACAGCACAGCATAGCTTTTTATTTTCAATGTCTGTTTTCATTTTTTTAATTTGTATAGCTATGAGTATTTTGTTATTTTATTACACTTATTTATTGAGAATGGTATTAAAATTTATGAAAATCTGTGGAATGTTGGATGTTACTTTTAATTACATTTAGTTACAAGCCTGTAACTTGTTAATATTACACACACACACACACACACACACACACATTTGTGAAAAATAAGATTTTAAATAAATATCGTTGTACCACAAAACTGATAATTTTAATCTATAATAAATCACTGAAGTGTAAACACTTTACATTGTCTTTTTTTGTGTGACATGCCTATTTTCATACGAAATTTTAGTAGGCTGGTAGTTGTTACTAAAACAAATTGCCTGCTTATATCTTCAGTCATGAAAAGACATCATAACTCTATTATTACAGAAAATTTCCTGCAGAGGATTAGAATGATTGACATATAAGAATATCTTGTCACTTTTCTGTTACTGGTAACTGTTATGGTGCTTTTTAGAAAATGTACAATCTTCAAGATATTATAGATTGAAATTACAAAAATTCTACTCTTGTTTCACATTTAATCACTTACTATAAAAGTACCTAATAATAAATTAGATTCTGAACAACATCTTAGATACTGATTATAAGTAAGTACAGGGTGGGCCAAAAGTCACTACCCATTGTGAGTTACTCAATTGTTTCTCAAATTGTTTTCCATCTTTGTCGATAAAATTGCACTCTAGTGTTTACATAAGAAACTATCAGACACAAACCAAAGGCGCATAATTTAAAATCGATGGGAAGATCACAACCAAAGTTATCTTAGTGTTTTTTCTTTTGCCTTTATTGTTGTTCATTTGCTTAATATGTTTACAAAATTATTAAGTTTTTACAAATTTTTCAATAAATTTGGCTTACGATTATTATACAATAGAACAAATGCAGTTTTCATTCATTTCTCAACATAACACAACACTTCGATCAATTTTGTTTTATATCATATAATTAAAATGAGAAAAATTACATACTATAATGAAGTAAAAGGTGTGTTCAGAAAATCATACATACTGTGAATATTAAAGAAGGTATAGGCGTATATTTCTGGACGTGAATATGAGAAAACAGCTCAGGTAAATGCCCTTCTTGTGCTCCAGTTACGAACAGTCTGGCTGAAGTAAATAAAATTCCATTTACTCCGCCAAACGTTGAGAGAGCAACAAATACAGGAACTGCCCAACTGAAGCCGCCAAAGACTCTGTTACCAAAAGTCTGAAACATTAACACTCCGATACACTATACATTTTTGTTAAACTATATATGGGCTAACATAGGCTATCATATCCTCAACTAAAATTAATTATAGTTAACAATAATATAACAATAACAACAATTAAATATTGTCAATCGATCATAATGTCAAACCATAACTTTAGAACAAAGAGAATATGCACACACACACACACACACACACACACACACACACACACACACACACACACACACACACACACACACACACACACACACACACACACACACACACACACACACACACACACACACACACACACACACACACACACACACACAAATATCCTGAATTTGATAATGACAATTCAGGGATATCTACAGGGGGGGGGGGTTGTGATGAAGAATGTGTCATTAAAATTTTTGGAGGGGTTGAGAAAAAACTTTGGGAAATTATGAAAAATTATAACTACGTTGCAATAAAAAATTGAATGTTTATAAAAGTTCATGATTTGTTGGTGAAGAATGGAAGCAATCATAGCATTTTAGTGCAACAATTAGTTTTAGGATTTCAAATACTCCGAGGATGAATCACAGTTGCCAACAGGCATGACAGGGACAGTGGTCCAAGAGCGACAATGACAATGAGTACAGTGGTGAGTGGCATGCGCATGAGTTAAACACATTCAGTGGACTGTATTTTGCCACTCACTCAAGTATATCAGCTGATGATTTGATTGCTCACAAAAGTGACAGAGATCTAAAGACACAACTCAGAAAGAGGATCACGATGAAGGAAAATCTAGCAAGAAGGTTGACGATGAGTCTGAACAGATTAAGAGTTTTTGGGTCACAATGGGTTTCTGAAGCCTTTTAAGCGCTTCATTAATTTTTTGGGCTTTAAGACACTGAAAGTTGCTTATACAACTTTGCTCTCTTTGGGGGTAATCAGTTGTTCAGCTGAAAGAGCTATGAGCCGAGTTAAAATAATAAAAAGCAGGCAAAGGTCTTCAATGGGAGACACATGGCTTTCAAAGCTTATGGTTCTAGCTTCAGAAAAGACTTATTAGAATCTATTCCTAATAAAGAAATAACTGATGCCTTTTCTGTATTGTCATTGCAGAGGAAGAAGTTACTGTGCCGAAAATCAGCCAAAGCAACTAGGACTTGATCAAACTATTGGTTTTGTTGGGTTTTCATTTTTTTTTCTTTGCAATACACTTGTTGAAATTTTGTTCCTTTGCTTTGAAGTTGTGTCTTATACATATTAATTTCATTAGATTTATTTTTTTATATTTAATTTCAAATAAATTAACATAACATTTTTTTAAATTTGTTTAATCTCAAATAAGAATTTTTTACAAACTGTACTATTTTTAGCTTTATCTTATTTGTAATAAAACACTTATTACAATGACATTTTCTTTTAATATTAAATATCTTTCCATGGGGAGGGGGGTGAGTCATCAAGCTTGAACACACAGACACATTGTACCTGTATCTATTTTTAGATTTTATTATATTTTCTCGCATCACCTTTTATCTAGTTCTTACTTTTGTAAATTTATATCCAAGTGGAATATAAACTGTATAGAAAACACATTACCACAACCAGATTATATGAAAAGACAAACCGAACCTTTACTGTACTCCACAGAGTGAGGTTAGACGATAATCCATCTGTAATTTCTGAAGTAAATGATGAAGAGTACAGAGTTGTAAACTTATGTTATCTTTGAAGAAGGTAACTTGTCACTAATAAGCTGAAAAGCTGGTGTTGTAATAATTCAAGGATGAAATATGGAGGGAGAGAGAGAGAGAGAGAGAGAGAGAGAGAGAGAGAGAGAGAGAGAGAGAGAGAGAGAGAGAGAGAGAGAGAGAGAGAGAGACTGCCCCTTTTCATCATGACTTCTTCATATGGAAACGATAAAGATATAAATACAACTGAAATTACATAACTTTATTTAAAAATTTTAAATTTTGCTAACCCTACTTTTATGAATTTTTAAAATTTATATTATTTTGTACATATAGGGTTGAGTATACCAAAAAGTTAAAAAGAACATAGGCCAGACAGGATGCAGCTTAAAACAGAGATACATTGAACACATGAATGCAGTACACTCCACCACCGAATCCACCTTGCAGACCATCTCATTGAGGCAGACCACACATACACAAACATAAATAGAATAGCTGAACTTTGTATATGGTGACCATGATAAAGGACAAATGTGTAGGAAGTATTTTGCCATCACTTATGCGATACTCAAATCACTGTAGAAGTCAAGGAAACTCAAATTACATGGAGAGCCAAGGAAGTTCTTCAGTACGTTGCCAACTTGAATTTCACTAAATCAATTCGCAACTCATGCTGCATCTTATAGTATTTTTCAAATAATTTGCATGTTTGTGACCTTTTATTAAAGAAGTTTCTTAAAATCTATATCAAGATAATTTATCTTAGATTAACGCTGACGAGAAAAACTAAAAAAACTTGATCATTTTGTCTGTAGACAGAAAAACTGCATCTTCTTCGGAATTTCATGACGTAGTAGATAAATTCAGTAAAGTTTTGAAAATATAATTGAATTTCTTTGGAACTTATTGTAAGTGAATAAAACTGATTTTTATCTTTCATACGTCTCCTTTTTCTGTTTCATTAAAGTCTACAAATAATGAGTAAAATATTCAGTTATTTACTATTTAAAAATATATATAAAATGTATACCTTATACAATAAAAAAATCGTATCAGGGGCCCCAGAATGAAAGGGCGCCGCTGTCTACAATACCATCAGTTCAGGTGTTACACGTTTTCGACATTTATAAATCAAAACTACCTGCCAGTGACACTGTACTGAAAATTGTCAGAGTAATGGAAACTGTGTCCTCAAGCCTATGGGAAGCAAAGTGTAGGTGCATTGTATTGTGTCAAGTAGTGCTGATTTAATGTATACATATACAACCATTCTGACCACCCACCACAACATAAAATGGCAGCATTGTATTCGCTATTTAACAGAATGTACAAAATTCCCCTAAACAAACAAGAAACTGACAAAGAAAGAAATATAATATACCAAATTGGTTATGAAAATGGATACAATAAAAATACTGTAAACAAAATAGAAAATAAAATCAAATATAAAATAAAAACTGAACAATTAAGAATAAATCAAAATGAACAACACATAAATAATAACAACAACAAAAAATGGGCCACATTTACATACATAAATAATAAAATGACAAAACTAACAAAACTATTCAAAAACACAGATATAAAAATAGCATACAAAACTAATAAAAATAAAAATAAATTACAAAATCTAAATAGCTCACACAACAAAGATAATACAACAACTAATGGTATATACAAAATTGATTGCCAAGATTGCAATAAATGTTACATAGGACAAACAAAAAAAACAGCTGAAAAAACGTTATTTTGAACACCTAAACGCATACAAAAAACCAGAAATATATAAATCCAATTTAGCCACACATGCAATAACACAGGACATGAATTCTCAGACATAACCAATGTGACACTAATAAAACATATACCACACAAAGGCACCATAATGAACATTTGGGAAAATTTACAAATATACAAACATAAAACACAAAACAAACTAATACCTGAACAAATACAAATCAATACAAAACATGACACAATATTCAAAGCACTCAACATCGAAAATACACAAAAAACTAACACATACACCACAATCACACACAATAAAACCAATTTGAAGTACCAGAAGCCAACAGGAAGGCACAATAATAATAGTCAACCAACACATATGTACCGGTACTTCACCAGACACAAAAACCGGAAGGCTGAGGATGGGTACAAGATGGTACCCGAAACATGTTCCAAATAAGGTGAAAAAAAAGGTATATCTTGGGGTAAATTCATTATAAATATTAAATGTAACATATACATGTATATACAACTATAATGATTTAACGTATAGGTCATATAAAGATATAAGAGTCGGAACTGAGGTAACTCAAAATGGTTTATCACATCTGATTATAAAAAACGTTCAGTAAAACTCGAATATACTAACACAGTTTAAAATACACCGTTTAAAAACGAATTAAATTGTTTTGCGATAAGATTTGTACCTATAAATGAAGTGTACAGTGTAAAAAACGAGGAAAAATTGTTCATCAAATGTGTTAATTTAACAAGACCTCGATTTCACATGTTTATTATTGTAAAAGGAATGCACTTTCCTTATAAACGGATCATGAGAATGATCAAACGGCTAAATTGCGAGTAGCCTACTTATTGTATATTGTACGCATTGCTGTTACAGCTTGCGTTAAGGCCCCTACAGACGTTACGATTTATCGGACCCGATATCGGGGGGCCGACATCGGGCCTGATCGGGTCCGACTGTACACACGTTCCGATTTCAGGGAGAAGTGGTGGGGGTATCGGGCCGATCTGCCTAGTCGGGAGGTCCGGTCCGCCCGACCACCCGATATCGGAACACCAATTATTTAGTCGGCCGACGAGATAAATCGTAACGTCTGTAGGCCCCTTTAATTAGGGGGCGACAACTAGGAAATCAGAGACCCCCAATAACTCTGAAAACCATTTTTTACAATTATACTGGCTAAAAAAATATTTTATTTTCCACTTTCAGACTTAGTTTAAGTTTTACAATATAAAAAACACCCCTTTCAAGAAAAATCAAAAACTGATTCTGTATTTAAAATAAGAACTGATTATTTTTTTAAAGAATACGATAAACTCCCGGTTATCCCCAAGCGGTTTACCCGTGTTGCGCTTTATCCGCGGCAGACCGTGGATTCTTTTTATAAGCGAAAATAAATTTCAGCTGAATAATAAAGCTTCTACAAAGACTCGGCCGGCATCTTACTGGAAAACAACTGCCGGGCAGTCAGGTTGTGGTCCAACATTGTGGTTGCTATCGAAAAGCTGGTCATGATACCAACCCTGTCAACATACACTATATAAAAACTCAACAAATTCAACAGATTGTTTTTGTTCTTGTTGTGAATTTGTTGAGTTTTTATATAGTTTATGTTTATGTTGATATTTATGGCTGGTTGTATATCTTTCGGGAATATAGCTGAATCCCTGCTGCGCATGAAAACGTGGGAGACGTTCACTTGGGTTTGTATAACTTCTGTACGTACATAGGTAGTAACTTCATAAATACTCGTTGTAGACGATACACCGATGATACACATAAGACAATTTATCAGTACAAGTTCTTTTGACGAAATGTCAGATTGTGTGAATTTGCATTTTAACTGCATAGAAAATATGATTATTGGTTCTCAGTTTCAGTATAATATATTGCTACTTGGTAATATCTCGCTTAATACGCGGTTTTCGCACGGTCCCTTGATGAGCGTTTTAACGGGTTTTACTGTATTGCTTTACTTTAAAAAAACAGCTAATGTTAATAAAATTTTAAATTACTTTCTGCCCTTTTTTGTACATACTATAGATTATCCGCGGAATTCGGTTATCCGCGACAATCGCGGATAATCAGGAGTTTACTGTACTTACAGTTAGTTACAATTGTATATATTATTAGTTATTTGTTATTAATAAACAAAAAATAAAAAACGGTTTCATTTCGAAAACAGTAGAATAAACAGAGTTCAAAATTTTAAATAACTAGGGGAAATTGTAACACTGATAGCAGTAGAAAAAGAAGCAGAACGGAAAATTAAGACGTTAACAAAACAGTAGTATGTCCTGAAGATTTATATGCGTGTGGATGCTTGGGAATCTTTCCCGCTGAAAAAATATTAAAAATAGAAAGAAGAGTATTAAGAAAAATTTTTGATCCAAAACAAATGAAGGATTTTAAATTTAGGTTACCATCGAGTGAAGAAATCTACAAGGTTTTTCTATAAACTTTCCGTAGAAAGACGGATGAAAAGAATAAAATTTTATAGACATTTATTAAGAATGGAATATAAAAGATTAACGAAACAGATATTTGAATATCTAAGAAACATGAAAAAAAAATTTTGCTAGCGCAAAGAAGTACAGAAAGATTTAGAACGGATCCCAGATATAGACAAAGAAGCAATTAAGGACAGGAATAAGTACAGAAAAAATAAGTTCATGTGAAAAAAAACAGACAAAGGGAGGCGAGGAGAAATCGCAGAAGAAGAGAGAAATGTCAGAAGTGAAAAAATGAAAGCCTACGGAAAAAATAGAAATGAAAAATGTACAACACGGTCAGAAGTGGCCTTAATAGAAAATATCGGTATGGAGAACGATACATGACTTCCATGTTCTAAGATTTATGTTTAAAATCATTTACTTGAATTCGGTTCGATAATTTCTAAAAAAATATTCCTCACCCTCAAACTATTTTCATTATTTATTGATGTTTTTATTATTATGGGTAGTCGTTTAATATAATGTTATTTTCGAGTCACTTTATCTATAAAATTAGGTAAAATTTTATCTATTAAAATTAGGTTTCTTTATTCTTATAAAGAAACGGACTACGCAGATAATCATCCCTCCTCCTAAATCGATCCCCACCATTAATGATATTTGCACTTTCATAGATTAATAGTTTTATCATATGTAATTGCTAAGGTATCTTTTAAATACTCGTGCTTTACTTGATATTAGCAAAGCAATTATCAAAAAATCACCCCCTCCCCTTCAACTACCCTCTCCATTTATAGATATCTCATTACCGTTTTACAGTGGATTAATATGATTTTATTTTTGGGCCACTTATTTATCAAAATTAACTACTTTACTCTTGTTAAAACGTAAAACGTTGCAGGTAAACTGCCCCTCTCCCTTAACCGATCTTCACTAAAATCAATAGGTCTTTGAGTCCTCTACAACTCGGGCATATATGCAAAAAATTATTTGATTATGTTTGAATTTGCGGCAGTTATCGTTCGCCATAGAAAAAAATTCTACAACAGACACACACACAATTATCGGAAAATTACTTTTCTTCGTGTTTTAGTACAATCAGAATCAGCCTTTATCTCGAACACGATTTTTTTCGCGATCTCACCATACTTCCATTTCCTTACGGAACATGGAAGTAAACAGTGTACCTGTTGAACAAAACAAGTGATTACTGAACAGTTTTGCTATTTTTACTAAAATAAGATTTTCCGCTTTTTCCGGTCTGGTTTTTCGCGAGTGATCTACACGATCCTTGAAAATTTTTGGCGATCCGCTATAAAGAAAAGTTTGAGAAACACTGGTTTAGTTGTTTTGTTTACAAAAACTTACAACAGCGACGGCGGGAGAGGTAATCATTTCGTCGGATGTGACGACAGCGAAGTACGCTAAGTTGGCCATTACGTACACCAGCGTCACTATCGGCATGGCGATCCATATCGCTCTCGGTAGATTCCTGCAACAACAAACAATTAATGTCCCATTACTACTACATACTGCAAACATAGATTCAAATGCACGCGCTCATTCTATGATACGGCTGTAAGTATGTTCATGAAATAAATTTTACAACTTAAACTGACAACAAAACTATTTTCTAACTAATACACTTATACTGGATTTATCTTAGTCTTACCTTATATAGTCTTTAGTATCAGATTTTAACAGTAAACATAGCGAACCAGGACACGAGGTACTTAACTGTGTGTTGCCACTTTCATTTGACCTCCCTTCCCTAAGTAGAACTTTTCGTATACTGTCAACTACCATGTTTTATAGTATACTGTTCTAGGGTCTAAGCTAATTGCTTAGGGTCTGAGCGTCCTAATCGACCTAAGACGATTTGTGAATCTCCCGGCTGAAGGATACAGTTATCATCCAATTAGAACTGGTGCGGTTCCAAAATTCACGAACATAAAAGTTGTGAACTGGGACTTGTTGACAAGATGTAGGTGAACGAACACCAAGCTGACTTCTTACGAGACGATAAGAGAAATCACAGGAGACTTCAGCGGGTAACTAAGTATCAGTTGAGTACATTATGCTGCAACTTTTACATAATTTGAACGATTATCCACAAGTAGCGTATAAAGGTAATTCGTTAAGTGACGATTACAATCCTGCCTAACCATGGGACAACCGAAAGACTCGAAAATGCAGGCAAAAACTGAGACAAATTGATTGTCTTACAATCTCATTAAGAGAGGGCAATTCTCTTGCTCTCTTAAACTTTACGATTACGCGTACTATTGCGGCAATCTTAAAAGTCGCTCACGGCAATTATTTTCGTTATTGGCCCATTCAATGTTTGGGTGAACTGGCATTGAAATTTTCAGTTTCCATTCAACGCCGAATGTGAGATCCAAGAAAGATTTCGTGAATGTCTTGCGGTCTCAACGGATCTTTCCGATGTATTATCTATTTCCATAACCAAAACCCTTGTCTAAGAACGTTAGTAAGGACACAAACGTTTCACCCGGAGAGCATTTCCTTTAAATTGAGTTGGACTCTTGTTTATGACGATTTACAAAGTTATGTAATTTTGTTGTAAGTAATGTACTAGAAAATTAATACAAGCTATAAGGTAGCACAATTGTTCAAATGGGATTAGATGTGCAACAGTTGAATTGATTACTGAAGTCTTGTAAAATTCGCATTGGTGTAGCGTTGCTGTACGAAGTTTCTCAAGTTACTTCACCTCGCAAAGCAAGACTAAGTGTTGAATATTCCTTAAT
Organism: Magicicada septendecula; assembly: GCA_034769895.1. Taxonomy (NCBI): domain Eukaryota; kingdom Metazoa; phylum Arthropoda; class Insecta; order Hemiptera; family Cicadidae; genus Magicicada; species Magicicada septendecula. The sequence continues at coordinate 166,571,904 of CM068371.1, read as the reverse complement.
ATTAAATTTTACGTTGTAGTGCCAAATACTACACAACTATACTCTCAAAGCAAGGGTTACTTCTAAATATTAAATAACATCAATGTGATAACTACTGACATTATGTTATAAGTTATCTTATATTTCAATTATTCTATCTTTAGTGTACTTGATCTAGTTATATATGTCTAATTTCTAATTGTTGGTATTCAACTATTGAACTTAGCTCTTACTTTGGCGTAGCGACTCTTATAATTGATCTCAGGGTGTAATAATTAATAAACAAATATAAATGTGATAAATTGTACGTTTAATACTCTTCTTGAATTTAAAGATTACATTACTAATATCAATATTCAATTTCATATAATTATTCTCTTTTTTAATTGTGCATTCTTTTTAACTGTTTGAGTTACCAAAAGAATTGAACTTTAATTACAATATTAAAATGAATGTTCTATTACAAATTTGTTATAGTTACTTATGACTATTACATACATATGTGCGTTTTGTGTTTTTACAATCTGTTTGATATTTTCTGTGTTATGTTTGTTGTCTATGTGTGTTGCAATATGTCAATTTTCATATACGGTTTTAACTGCTTTATGTTGAAGTTTCCCCGGATTCGTCCTGGTTGTCGAGCGTCTTCCAGTTGGTACAGTTGTCCTCCCAGTGCATAGCGACTTGCGTCCGTTTGCAGGTAGAACCGCTTGTTTGGGTCCGGATGTTTAAGAATGACCGTTTCAATAAACAATTCCTTAACTCTTTCGAAGTGTTGGTCCATCTCCTTGGTCCATTAAATGTGGAATTCTTCTTTAACAAATTCAGCAGTGGTTGCGTGGCTTCGGCATACTTATTCGTAAATCTATTGTAGAAATTAGTTAGTCCTAAAAACCCCTTGAGTTGTTGTTCTGGTTCTTGGGTCTTCGGAATTCCTGAATTGCCCTCACCTTATCTGGTGCAGCTGAAATACCTTGCGTTGTCAGACAATACCCTAGATAATTGATCTCCTTACGGAATAGTTTACATCTTATATATAAAAATGAATGTTTCTTTGTTTGTCCCGTATGCGTTCCTATACCATTCATCCGATTGCGATGAAACTTCGGTGAGTTGTTGTGCGCACGTCCGCGAAGGTTTCTTCCACATCTCCTCCTAAACCACTGTACCGATTTCAACCAAACTTGGCACAAATATTTTACGCAACGGGAGAACCAACATAGGATAGGTGTTTTACTTCCATATTCCTTAAGGAATGGAAGTATGGTGATGGCAAAAAAAATCGTGTTCGAGATTATTGCAGATTCTGATTCTACTACACTCAAAACATGAAAAAAAGTCGTTTTCCGAAAAGTGTGTGTGTGTGTGTCTGTCTGTCTGTGTGTCTGTCTGTGTGTCTGTCTGTCTATCTGTCTGTAGATTTTTTTTCTATGGCAAACGATAACTGCCGCAAATTCAAACAGAATCAAATAATTTTTTGCATGCAGCCCTGATTTACAGAGTACTCGCGACCTATTGTTTTTGGTGAAGATCGGTTGAGGGAAAGGGGTAGTTTACTTGCAACGGTTTTTTTTTAGCAAGGGTAATTTTGTTTGTTTGGCAAACGATAACAGCCGCAAATTCAAACAGAATCAAATAATGTTTCGCATACAGCCCTGAATTGTAGAGTTCTCAAGATCAGTTGATTTTGGTGAAGATCGGTTAAGGGAAAAGGGTAGTTTACCTGTAACGTTTTATGTTTTAACAAGGGTATTTCCTATGGCAAACGATAACAGCCACAAATTCAAACAGAATCAAAAGATTATTTGCATACAGCCCTAAATTGTAGAGTTCTCAAGACCTATTGTTTTTGGTGAAGTTCGGTTGAGGGAAAGGGGTAGTTTACCTGCAACGTTTTCTTAACAAGGGTATTTTCTATGGCAAACGATAACAGCCGCAAATTCAAACAGAATCAAATAATGTTTTGCATACAGCCCTGATTTGTAGAGTACTCAAGACCTATTGTTTTTGGTGAAGATCGGTTAAGGGGAAGGGGTAGTTTACCTGCAACGTTTTTTTATCAAGCGTATTTTCTATGGCAAACGATAACAGCCGCAAATTCAAACAGAATCAAATAATTTTTTGCATACGTCCCTGAATTGTAGAGGTCTCAATGACTTTCGATTTTGGTGAAGATCGGTTAAGGGGAAGGGGTAGTTTACCTGCAACTTTTTACGTTTTAACAAGAGTAAATTACTTGAAAATTTATTTAAACTTTTTGAAACAATGGTAATTGTTAAAAATAAAATAATTTTGTTGCCAGGCAATAAAATTATAATTTTTTCATTTTAATGTAAATCATGTATAAAAGAAAATATATCGCGCTTGGCAGGCGATATTAAGATTTAAATATAAATCTTAGAATATGGAAGTCATGTATGGTTCTCCATACCGATATTTTTCGATGGGGTCCTTTTGGGGGTTCTTTGGGGTCTTCCACATCGCCTCCTAAACCACTGGACCGATTTCAACCAAACTTGGCACAAATATTTTTCGCAAAGGGAGAACCAACATAGGACAAGTGTTTTTTTCGATACGATCCTTTGGGGGGTCCTTTGGGGTCTTCCACGTCTCCACCTAAACCATTGGACCGATTTCAACCAAACTTGGCACAAATATTTTACGCAACGGGAGAACCAACATAGGACAAGTGTTTTTTCGATACGATCCTCTGGGGGGTCCTTTGTGGTCTTAAAAAACTATTAGATCTGGTTACTATGGCAACCCAATAGAATAGATTCTGTTCTAAATATATTATCGCATTAAATTGAAGACCACGCGAACGAAGTTGTGGGCAACAGCTATTTATTTTTAAGAAGCCTACTTTAATTAAACTTTATTAATTAAACTAACATTTTCATTACGTACAACGTGAAACTCCGTAGCGAAGCACGGGTATTCTGCTAGTCATGTATAAGAGAAAATATATCGTGCGTGGCAGGCAAGCATATCTCAGTTATGTACTGTTTACGTTTCCATTTTATTATTATCACTACCGCAATAAAAAGGCAGGGAAGACACACACACACACAATTCGCGTTATTTCTGGCCTCATTCATGTTTAGTTTCTTACATTTGCACGGTTTTTAAATGCAAAGTGCCGAACCCATACCAACATAACGCATGCAAGCCGAAAAAGTGTCCAGCGTGGATAGCGATTTGCTTCCTGTGGATCGCTGGGCAGTGTAACTGCACGTGTTTACAGAGGAACGATTCACAGACAGACTTTTCGTCTTTAGGGAATGAACCCTCTGCAAGATGCTGAGGGTCCAAGAGTGACTTCGGGGCGCTCCTTCTTTTCCGCGTGTTTGTTTTGTGAAACGTACACTGTAGATTCACAGCTTTATTCTAAGCAACGCTCAATAGGAAATGTTGAAAATTTTTGTCCATGGTGTACCCTCATACACACTAAACCTGCTCTGATGTTTTAATTACGGACATCATAATATTAAAACTTTGGAAACTTGAGCACTACTTAATGGAGATCAATCATTAACTTATACAAGCCATTAATTTTATGCATATTTTTTATATATATGTGTACAACGTTATCGGCAACAAAGAAGTAGTTTTTGTTAAAATTCCTTCCCGGGATATTTGGCCGTAGTCCAATGTTTTCTACAAAACCAGACGTTTCGGCAATGCCATTGACTTCCATCATCAGTGAAAATCGAGTGCGATAACGTGAGGTGGTATATGTTAGTGACCACAGTACTGTGGTTAAGGCTGAAGCAGTAAGTAGAAAGAAGTAGTTTCTATGGTAATATTTCATTTCGAAAATGATTTTAAAAATAAATCTTAGAATATGGAAGTCATGTATGGTTCTCCATACCGATATTTTAAATACAAATGGGATTAATACAACTAAAATAGGGCAAATAATTTTATAGTTCGTCGAGTCTGTTAAGAAAATTTTATCTTTGTACTGTACATGGCTCTGTGTTGTATCACTCCGCTTTGTTTACACGAGGATCCACTCTAAGAGTGAATCTAAGAGTTAACAGATTTTAGTCGATGATTTGTTATCAATAATGAAGTAAAGAATATCATTGAAGGAAGTAATAGTTGTCATTGGTCTTATGTAATAGGCCTACTACTTGCACTAGTCATGTACGTATCTACTACTACAACACAATCAAATTCGTTTGTTTCATTCTTAGACATGGAAAGATAGGTAATTTTACGTAACCAGATTCGACCAACAGTTAAGAAGCCCGTTAAATAAGGTCTATATTAAGTTATATCTTCCAACAAGGGTTTCGTTCGTCTCGAATTACGTGTCATCTGTTAAGACATGACTAAAGACGAACACCTTTGAACACGCTTTATCCTATTATCAGTTTTAAATAGATTCGACTGAACAAGAGAGTTTTCGGTTCTGTGGTCACTGCGCTCTTTAACTAAAAGAGCACACAACGCAGGCAACCTGAAATTTGTCGTACAATAGAGTAGATAATTAACTTATAAAGTGAAATCATGCGCAGCAGATTATTCATCAGACCAACTTGAGCGCTCCGCTTGAAATAACGAAGGCTAAGTAATCACGACAACCAATAATTAATTAACTTATTTAAAACTCACGTAGGAAGGGTACGAAGGTGTTACACGGTTCTTGGCTACTACTGTGCCTGTATGTTCTGTGATATGATACGTTTTGTAAGATTATCGTATAAAAATCATTACTCCCCAGAGTTTTTCTACCAATTTTGCTTCTGCTTTCAAGGCTTAAGTTATAAGCATGGTCCGGTTCCACAGGGTTCCGCCAGTCCATCGATTCACCGTTTTCTGAGACTAACAACAACTCTTCTGTGTTAAGAGTTTATAACCGAAACCTTGGCAACCTTTCCTGTTCCCATCCTCACCCCACATCTTTTCACTTCTCCTTGGGGTTCCTCGTCACAGAACATGTTCCCAAGTCATTCCTTATATCCTGATTACCCGTTCTGTCCTCACACCTCGAAGTAGGCCTAAACGCGTCTCAGCCGCAGTGAAAGCACCAAAGTTTCCGAACCACAAGGTAACTCCGGAATACGTGTAACTTTGTGTCGTCGTATTTGGATGTCCACATTCGAATTTAACTTGAAGATTCTTCATTATCGTTCCTGCGAGAGCTTGAAACCTATTAATTTCATTTCTTAGACGACAATCCATTTCGTAACTGACATCGAATCCCAAAACTGAAAATGTGACGCTTCTTCTTTATCACTGTTTTATTTCTGACGGGATCCTTCCTTTAAATGCCATGATATTTGTTTCCCATGTTGAAATCTTCAGATTATACAAACAACACATTGCATCCAATAGCCCGCTGCTACCAATGGTCTTTTGATCCCATCTGGCGGTGGATCAGCGAGGGCGATTTCAGGGCTAACAGCCCCCCCCCCACTAGAAGGATAAAGAAAAAAGAAAATGTCAAAAATTTTTAAACGTGCCAGTAAAAATATAGTCATATAAGACGAATTAAATTCTGTAATTAGCCTGATTAATTATATGAGTACGAACATTTTTAATTGCGTTACGCTGAAGTCGTCTTGCGAGCACGAAATCTCTTACTGTAAATATTGCCAGTGTAATTACAGTTGTGGGCTGGTTGGAAATAGTTCGAACTTTTACCCTAGTTTTTGAAGTTACGTCCTCTTAGCAAGTAGCAAAGAGGTAGAGTTCGAATGTTTATTCAGCCCGCAGAGTGTCGTAATCGGTTTACAATATTTATTGTGCAGTAATTTACTCTAAACAAACTCAAGACATTTCTACATTAAATAGTTTTTACTTACTACTCGAATCTTATACAGACAATCTTATACTTATTGCTGTATTTAGTACTTTTTTTGTGTTTCTTAATTTAGTGCTTTATCATTTTGAAAGCAAATCAACAATTAAACTCTTAAAACGTGTATTCCGTGATACTAAACCTAAGACTGAACGCGGCGCTCTCAACGGGGTTTACAAGCTTTCCATCTGAGTAGGCCTACTGATTTGTATACTGACTTTAAAACGATTTGCGGTCAACTACGTATTTTTGCAATAAGTGCCTACGCTGACGATGTTGTGATAATAGCCAGATCAAGACAACGGCTAGTTGAGGCATACGAGGAGCTGAATCAAAAATCCGCTGGAATGGGACTGAATGTAAATAAATATCAGCAAAACTAAACACATACCTGCTAATTTCTGCATCAGAAAGGAGAAGAAATCTATATAATTTATGCATAGAAGATAATTCATTTGATGCAGTTAATAAGTTCAGATAGACTTGGGTAACATGATAGACAATGAAGAGGCAATAAAAACGACAGCACGTGACAGGATACAATAGGAAATAGGGCATATTATGGCAACAGTAGACTGTTGAGAAGCAAATTGATTAATCGTAACATAAAAATAAAAATATATAAGACACTTATTAGACCGATTGTTCTTATGGAGATGAGACGTGGACATTAACAAAAAAAGAACAAGAAACACTACGGAGGTTTGAAAGAAAGATGTAAGATGTTTTTATGATGCAGTTAAAGAAGATGGCGAATGGAAAATAAGAAATAACCAGGAGATAGACAAGCTATTGAAGGATGAGGTCATTGTATATTCGTAAAGGCTCAATGAATACAATGGCTAGGTCACCTAGAGCGGATGGATGATCAGCGTATGTCAAAGAAAATCCTGAGAGCGCAAGTCTATAAAAGCAAAAAGAGGGGCCGACCTGTGATAAGATGGTTGGATGATGTGCTAGAAGATCTAAGAAGGTTGGATGTGAGGGGTTACACTGAGAGGGCAATGGATAGGAGACATTGGAGAAGATTGGTGTTGGAAGCCAGGGCTGTAGTGCTACAGAAGATGTATTTTCATAGCGCGATTTTGAAATGTTTCTTTTTGAGGAAGTGTAGTGCCACTTTTATGAAAATCCTTGATCCATTTCTGTAGTGAAACGAACGCATCGATTTTAATTCCATTTGCTGCAGATATTTACAGATACATACTCACAAAGGCGAAATTTTAAAAATTCGTGCAAAACGTAGCCTATAACACTGTTAGTGTCTGCAGAAGATGGGAGAGAATTTATGCCAGTTTCCTTTGTATTGTAATGTAAGATGTCAACTTTTTTGTTTCCTCCGTTTGTTAAATTTTAGATTCCAATTAACGTAGTCCTTGATGTTTTTTCTTCGATTACAGCAAGACACATAACACACAACGAGTTCTTTATCTTTTAGTTTTTGCAGTTTTATTCACAAAAACCTAACCCCCTCCCTGAAGGAAATCATGGCTGCGCCCTTGCATTTGGCCAACTGAAAAAAGTATATTATTGTCATCAGCCCTGGGTTTTTGCTGCCATTTATTTTCATGATAACTTAAACGCGTTTACAGAACGTAGTGACCGAATCCCTATACAACCAGAGAGAAAGTCAGTATTAACTAATCAGAAAAACGCTAAGTCAGAGCCCTATGGCTCTGTTGGAATAGACACGATGCTATTCTTATATCTCGGTAATTGTTGTAGACACGACATATTTTTAATTATCCCATTAAACTTCTCATAATAAAAAGACATCACAATTAATATAAAACTCAAATGTGAACTTTTTCAGATAGGTATGGCACTTTCTTTTAGCAAGACGAACAGGCAATAAGACGTCCAAATTATGGTTGATGGACTTTTAAATAAACGTGAAATCGAACACAGAGAAGTCTAATTTTTTAAGAGCCCTCTCCACCATTCATCCGTTATTTCGAATATGTATTCCAGTACGGAAAAGGCAATGGAGATTGTGAGTAATTACAAAGTTAACGTTTGCAACAAGCGGAAGTTCATATGAAATTTCGTTTTTCCTGTTTACCACTTACTTCATAAAATTATCATCTATTACCGTCTTACTAGATTATCTAAGACTAATTGTAAAAATTAATTAAAAGCACGTCGGCATTCACACTGTGTCAAAGAATCGATAACTATAACATTTATAGTTTATCGTGTTTGCATGGTTTGTTATCATCCCCATTAGTATCTTATATAATTCCTTTCATTGTATGCATTTCGTTTCTGTGTTTACGTTATTTTAAATTTATTACCAATTATCGTAAAGTGGTTTGACAGATGCCCTTTATTCCGCGAATACGACAGATAATGTCAAAGATAAATACATTAAATGTTCTTATGTTATCGCGGTAATAAATTCGTGTTTAAAAACTGAAACAATTATCCGTTACGCGACAATAAATGAGAAGTTAAATGCCAAGGCGACGTCCCATAGCTAGACAAAAGAGAAATGTGGCTCAGACACTGACAAAATTTAATTAACAATTTCATTTAAAAATTAACGTTCTGAAATACGTAGAAAAAGTGCGTTACATTTGAACACATCATGAACAAAAAGGCCCAAGAAATTTTCTTCCAGTAAGTATAAACTCGTAGTGCAAACATCCTTATATTAACTATAAGGCTGACAGCTGTATACGAGTTGTGGCTTAGTTTCCAACCATAATTCCAGCTTCTTTGCCATGAAACGCTGTGTATCGCAATTACTGGGTGGTCACTGCACAGACCTCGCGCCAACATCATTTCACATCGGAGGCGAGACTTTAGCCGCTAGTTTACTGAAGAAATCTTTCAGTAATTATCAAAACTTAATACCATAAATCGAATAAACAAAACTGATTGATGAACAGAGTCGCACATGCTGTCAGGAATCAGTTCAAAGAATATGTTCGAATATTTACTTCCGAATCAGAAAAATAAACTTATTCTCTTTTAATAACTTCGGCACGAAAAATATTTTAAACTCAATTAAGACCATAGGAAAATATTCTGAAAACTATACGGCCACTGTCTATAATACACGACATTCTCCTTTCTATCAATAATGATTATCACCACATTGTACTTTATATCTCCATTATTTCCGTATTTACTCGAGAATTGTTCATTCCCTTTATTTTAGTTAAAATTATGTAAAATAAAATAATAAATTTACCCTACGAATAAACTGTTATCTTCATTTACTAACGGAAATAACACCCAAGACGTAGATTAATTAAATTAATTGCTACTGATAATCTACTTTTATTTTTTATTTTCCAAGTTTGAACTCTAATTTTCATTATCACTAGATTCACCACTATCTTCATCGTCTGAATCTGAGCTTTCCGTTTCACTATCCCAATGTAGTCATCTTCAAATTGTTTAATGTGTTAATGTCCTATCCAAATTGTTTAATATTCCACACATCTTAAAACTTATAACGGTTATCGGTATATATATTCTACCCGGAGGCAAATTAAAATGAAGTTTTTAATTTACCTATTAGAGATATATCGTGATCATCGTTCATTGTTAAGTCACTATACATTGCTTGAGTTCATTCTCAAGAGCCAGTTAACAGATACATCTTAGGGCTCCAGGTCCAGGTCCAGGTGTTTGGGACATAACACAATGACTTGCCCAAGTGGACGCAGTGTCCGGGCGAACCCTATGACTGCCTGATGTTTCGTTATTGCTTGGGAACGGTCTTGTCGCTTTTCTTCATGATGGATCCTCCTTTTCTTATTTAGGCGGAGGGGCAGGATGCAGCATTTTTGTAAGCTAAATCGAGCAGCGATTCGCAATGGCTGAAAGGGGAAGTCTCTAGTGGCTCTTCGCTTGGAGAGGCAGGTTCTGCACCCCACCACGGGTCGCCAACCCTGTAAGAGTCCCAAGAGGCTGCCATACAGCGATGGCGAGGCATGAGAAAGAGTAGAAGGAGAGAAGTAGTCGTCTACAAAAGTAGACGATATAGTCAGATATAGGCTCTTAGCACACCTAAAATTGCTGCAATCTCCGATCCATCTGTCGTCATGCGATCCCACGGAGTCTGTGTTTGTTGATGAAAGTTGGTAAGCTTCGGAAGATTGGGGGGCAGCAGAAGGGCTCAGAGAATTTATGGTGGGTCATCGAACAAGGCACGGGGGCGTCTGCGTTCGATGCTAAGGCGGCGGAGTTGGGGACAGGTCGAGGTAGATACATGGTAACTCGAGAGATCAAACTCGTCAAGCGAAGGAATACCTAATGGTTGTAGGCTACTTATATAATAACTACATCGGTCTCTCTCTCTCTCTCTCTCTCTCTCTCTCTCTCTCTCTCTCTCTCTCTCTCTCTCTCTCTCTCTCTCGTGTTTCCTAAAGCTGTTCACAATCGAAAAACATTTCTTCTTTCAAATTCGACCAGTGTCACTGCTACATGCTCTTTGCCTGATTAGGCTGAGTCTATCAACCCTTTCTTGTTCATAGTATAATAGATTATTATAGATATTAGATATATTGATGTGTATAGATGTGTAGATACTCAAGTCTAGTATATGTAGATATGATGTTATTGTTGATGATTATTATTAGGTACGATTATTAAAATTGGAATTAGTGTTCACGTTTAAAAGTTTATGATTTAAAAGAGTATTAGGCTTGCTATCACTTCACTGTGTTAACCTCCCCACTTACCATCCGTGGATATCTTCACTATTCTCGATGGCGACTTCTCTTACTGTAAACACACTTGACATACATACATAGATATTCCTTTTGAATATCGAAAAGAATGCACATAAACAATAAAATAAATCAAATATTCAATTGTAAGTTGAATGGTATCAGTAATTCAAATATTACCGCCACATTATGAGAGAACTGTTTATAAAAAAAATTAAATTACTGCTTCTATTTTATAGAAATTAAAACTCTGATTCCACTGATAATAAACTGAGGATTTATTGACAATGATTAAATTCAGTAAACTCTTTTAAAACAATTAATAAGATATTTTTACAACAATAACAAATTTAAACAAATATTGAGATCTCTGTATCTCAAGGCTGGTAACACTGTTGTAAGGTACAATATTATTGTGAACGAGGTTAGGTTCACTTTAGTTAATTATATTACCAATTTAGTGAGTTCTTTGAAGATACATGATACCAGATATAAAGATGTGAGTTTGAATAACAATATTTACTTATCTATTATTATAACAAAAGAACAAAAATTTAAAATTATTAAACTCGGTACGATAGCCGATAATATCGTACTATCGTACGTTATGCAAAAGTATATAGCAGTTAAGGTCGACACATGCTTTGAGCGTTGCACGGTTAAAAATATTATTATTATTAATTCATTAATTAGCAGAACCATGTACTGGAAAGAGAAAAAATCTAAAGAAAAAAACTCTTATTATTGCTTTCATTTCATTAAAATCATTCAAGAACAGAATTGTTTCTTTGTGACAAAAATATATTCTTCGGTTCTAGGTTAGTTTGCCTAGTAACACGTAAGTGGTTATTTAGAATAAGTAATGTTATTTATAAAATTCTTAATGATATAGTTACAAACATTTTATTTATAAATCATTTGATGTGTAATTGTTGCGGTTTGGAAGCTCTTGAATAATCGTGAGTTATTCCAAAGACGCTAATGAGGAAGGCTGGATTGTTTGTTAGAAAGAAGTGGACTGTATTAAAGATGCTGAACATTCGTTTATTGAAAAAATCTGATTGTTAATTACGATCGGCACGTGCGGATGCATTTGAGGCAATAACGCCCGAAATTAATTTTGAATGAAATCGTGGTCCATTGTAGATGGACGCAGGTAGTTGAATGAAATGAAATATTATAAATGCATGCTAAAAAATAGCCAGAAGCCGCGGCTGTAAGAGAAGTGTTTTACGAGAGTTGCGCTCGGAGTCGTGTTATAAACTGAACTAAACTTGCTTGCAGCCGGCGGTGATTGCCAGCTGTGGCGTTTGATAAACGCGTGACGTCATCCGTGCGTGCCGTGTAACGGTAGCAGACCGCTTACAGCTGATAAACCAGTACAAAGTTTAAAAATACTGCCCGCCAAAATCGGCCCGATTTTGTACATTAAAGGTTAAATTAAATAATATAATAATTAGACTTACATGTCGTAAGCGATACAATAATTGGCGCACTGGCCAGAGAGCAATGACATAATAAACATAATATACTTAAAGACTTATACATAAAATTTGTAGAAAACAAAATTCATTAATCTAGCACAAAGCTTAAGTCAAAACAAAACAATTTCTGTGCTAGAAAAGGTACAACAAATAAAAAATCATGATAAAAACGAACCTTTACATAACTGAACATGATCTCTCTTGAAGCATAACATGTGGATAAAAAATACATATATTTAAACCTTGACAAACGTAAATAATAATCTTAAATTATATAAGAGAAACCATCTTGATCACTGCTTCATATATAGTAATAGAAATAATAGAAACATAATGTTATCATAATCGTATCAAAGTTCAATGGTACATGACATTGAAAAATACAATACACATATAGAATAATTGACACTATAAATGACACTTGTGGTTCTCAGAATTTGAATCACACAAACATATTGACAATACACAACATCCATAATGATTGATAGTACATATGAAACACAGTCACTATTGCTGCAATAGCTAGCGGCACGTAAACAATATTACAATGCTTATGATACAATTGACTTGTATCCTCGCCCCGGGGAATGTCCCGGGCGTGTTCCATGTAATGTGACACGCACACACTCACACACACACACACACCTCGTATGGCACGCATACGATTAGCTTGTTGCCACCGGAAGGGGGCATAATTTGTGGATGGGTCGGCGTAAGATACCTAGCGCGGTGCGAACTTCTGCGACGCGTACTAAGGAATCTTGACCCGGAAAAACATTGGTAATTACCCCACGCTTCCATTCTAGAGGGGGGGAATTGTCATCCAAAATGAGGACAAGTTGTCCGACGTTCAAATTCTTTAATGGGGTGCGCCATTTATTGCACTGCTGCAACTGGTGCAGATAATCCCTAGACCACCGTTTCCAGATGGTCTGCGTAAATGTTTGGAGCAGAAGCCATCTGCCCAAATGAGTATTATTGCCTTGTGTATAGTCGGGTTCCGGAAGTGCCGTCAGTGGAGCACCGACCAAAAAATGAGCAGGTGTTAAGGGTTCAGGGTCTCTAGCATCGTCGGACACCGCGCATAACGGGCGTGAATTAGGGCAAGCCTCAATTTGAGAAAGAAGAGTAGAATATTCCTCAAAATTCAAGATCGTACTGCCAATTACGCGACGTAAATGGAATTTAACACTCCTTACACCACTTTCCCACAGACCACCGAAATGAGGGGCTGAAGGGGGGATAAAGGACCATTTGATGCCGTGGAGACCGCAAAACTCCAGAGAAGATTGCTCAACTTCCTTGGAGGTTAAAAATTTGTACCAATCATGCAACGTGTGGTTGGCACGACGAAAATTCGTGCCATTATCCGAAAATATTTGCGCGGGAATACCTCTGCGCGATATGAACCTTTTTAAAGCCGCTATAAAGGCGTTGGAAGTGAGATCCGACACCAATTCTAAATGGATGGCCCTAGTACACATGCATATAAATAGAGCGATATATGCCTTGGTCGTGGACTTAGAGCGCTGCCCGCCATGGCGCAAAAGTACAGGACCGGCGTAATCCACGGCCGACTGTGAGAATGGCCTTGACGGCGTGACCCTAGAAGAGGGTAATTGACCGAGTAATTGATTCGCGCCTTTAGCCCGGAAACGAAAACAAGTGACACACTTATGTATCACTGAGCGGATATAGGACTTATCGTGTATGATCCAATACTTTCGCCTAAGCGAAGCTTGAGTTGATTGCACTCCAGCGTGCAACAAACGGATGTGTTCGTATTCAATTATTAATCTCGTGAGATGAGAGTGCGGGTGCAAAATTATTTGGTGTTTAGTCTCGTAGCTAAGTGGGGAGAATTGCAAGCGTCCACCCACTCTTAAAATGCCTGATTTATCCAGGAATGGGTTGAGAGCAAGAATTTTACTACTGCGTGGAAGGCACCGGTGTGCCTCAAGTTCCCTAACTTCCACGTCGAAATGCAACTTCTGTGATTGCCGGACAAAAATCAAGAGCGTGTCAGACAATTCTTGAGCCGACAAAAAGGACGTGTCTCTATCAACCACCGCGAGCCTAGAATTGCGAAAAAATCGACGGCAATATGCGAAGACGCGAATAAGCCTCGTAAGAGATGAATAATTTTCAATATAACTATGTGTTGAGGACGCGACAATTAGTGAGGTTTGAGCCTGCTTGCGACGTTCCTCCTCAATGTCGGGAAAAGTACAGGGAGTATTAATGTCGAACGCGCTGACCGGCCATGAAGCCGCATCACGAGCCAACCAGGAGGGACCATGCCACCATTGAGTATGACAGTGCAAACTACGAGGGAGGCAACCGCGCGATAAAACGTCGGCAGGGTTGTCATTTGATACTACATGACGCCAAATTCCCCTGCTGCTAACAAGACGCTGTATTTCCGCGACACGGTTGGCCACAAATACCTTCCAGCGGGAAGATTGCTGATGTATCCAGTACAACGCCATCATCGAATCCGAATAAAGATATAGTCCGTCAAAATTGTAATCGACGGCATTTAAAACCTTGGACGTTAATTGAGCCAACAATAAACAAGCACAAAGTTCAAGTCTAGGAAGCGTTATCTGTTTCAGCGGAGCGACCCTAGATTTAGCACACAACAAGTTTGATGATATGGCGCCGTTCGAATAGACCGCCCGCACATAAATGCAACACGCGTAACCTTTAGCCGAAGCGTCGGCGAATCCGTGCAGCTGCAATGAACTAACTGGGTAACTGTTCGAACTCTTAACCGACCTCGTAATCTCAAAATGAGTGTCGGAGACTAATTGAGCGTATAATTCCAACCATTGATTGGCTAATGATCCAGACAAGGGTTCGTCCCAATCAGTGCCCGCCAACCACAACTGCTGCACGAAATGCTTGCAGCAAAATGTGATGGGAGCGATTAAACCTAGTGGATCATAGATCCCGGCGATGATTGACAACACGCTTCTCTTGTTGAAAACGGTTAAATTGTCATCACCCCTAACGGTGTATAAAAAGTTATCCCCCTCAACATTCCATTGTATTCCCAAGGTACGCACGTTTTGACCCTTGCTGAAGTCACGGGTTACTTGGGCGCGAAGAGTCATAATCTTATGGTGGTTAGAGAACCATTTATGTAACGAAAAACCATACCTCCTCAACAACTTCTCGATCTCGCATTTCATTTCAGCTAAGCCGTTCGGATCATCCGAACCCGTTATGAGATCGTCTACGTAAAAGTCATTTGCTATGGCCTTAGCAGCTGTAGGGTAGTCGGATTTATTTTCATATGCTATTTGAGCCAGACAACGCGTAGCAAGGAAGGAGGCACTAGCAGTGCCATATGTAACCGTCCTTAACGCGTAATGTCGCAATTCCTTATGCGGTGCATCACGCCAAACAATGCGTTGCAAGTTTGAATCCTTGGGATTAACAATGATCTGGCGATACATCTTTTCAATGTCCGCAATAAGTACGTATCGGTGGGTGCGGAACCGAACCATTATCGAAAACAGATCCTGCTGGATCGTAGGACCGACCATTAAAGTATCGTTAAGGGACAAATTATTGGTGGTTTTAGCGGATGCGTCAAATACCACGCGCAATTTAGTGGTTAAGCTAGAGTCTTTGAAGACTGCGTATGGGGCAGATAAAAGATCTCTGACCTGTCAAGCGACAGATCGTATTCATTAAGCGGCGACATGTGGCCAAGTCTTAAGTAGTCACTCATGAACTCACTATAATCCTTATAAAGGGTAGGGTTCTGCTTGAATTTAAATTCTAACGATTGGAATCTGCGTATGGCTCCGCGGAGAGAATCTCCCAAATAAGATTTATCAGATCTGCGGGGCAGGGCTACCACGAATCTCCCGTCGCGATTGCGGCTAGTGTTTTCCACGAAATGCCTTTCACACGGCGAGTCCTCAGATCGGGCTTCGCGACTAGAGATCTCCTCCAACTTCCAAAATTCCTTTAGTTGCGAGGAAATCTGATTATCATCCCTACAGACCATAAATGAAGAAACCGTTTTAGTCATATCGACGTTGAATGGTAAGTCACCGGCCAAAATAAATCCTAACTTGGTTTCCTGAATTATAGGAAAGTGTGGTCCGCGCGTATATTTCACAGGTTCAATTAATTGGAGAAAATATTGAGCGCCGATTAATATATCGACTTGCGACGAGCAATGTAGGTGAGGATCCGCCAAGAATATGCGCTTGGGTAAATTTAAAGAGGCAAGATTGAACGACTCCGCCGGTAAATTATTAGTTATACTGGGTAATACGGCACAATGTACGTTTAACGTGAAGGGTTTATAGCGTGAATGTAGCCTTACATTAGTACTGAAGTCAGCCTGGGAAAGCGAGTTGTTTATACCCGTGATGGGCAGTTGCGACTTAACCAATTGGAGGCCCATCCTGCGGGCGAAATCCATTGTGCAAAAGTTCGCTTGAGAACCGGAATCCAGTAATATCCTAACGGGAAATTTTTTGCCGACTTTATTGTATGTCATACAGACGGCGGTAGATAACAATACCGATTTATTGGTCTGTGATTTCAGTGAACACTGGTTGTTAAAAGAAGTTACGTCCCTGTTGGGGACATGAATCGTGGTGTGGTGACGCCTAGAACATTTTTTACATGAGAATTTTGAGGGACATTTTGAACCCTCGTGTCCCGAACGGAGACAGTTTAAGCAAAGTTTGTTTTTTATTAACGCGTTTTTTCTATCAGGGATAGACAGCGATGTAAATTGTGGGCACTCGCTAAGTCTATGTCCACCGTTACACAGCCTGCATAAATTGTTTCTAATATGTGAGTGGAATGCGCCCTTTGGAGTGCTTATCTGTTTAACTGCCTTGCGATAAGGAGACTTATCGCTTTTGTTCAACCTGCTCGTTGGGCTAGTCGCGTTATCGATATTTTGCAGTAATTTCCTACGTGAATTTAGAAAATTTATAAAATTATTAAAATCAGGGAATTTATGCTCCGATAAACTCTCTTTCCACAAACGTAAAGTGTAATTGTCAAGTTTTTTGGCTAAATAATTTACGACAATAATTTCAAACGTGTTGACTGGCAGTTTGAGATTATTTAAAGCGTTTATATTTGCAGAGATTTGATCAATAAATTGCGATATGCTAACTTGGGATTCCTGTTGAACTAATGGTGCGTCTAGGACATTCCACACGTGGTGAGCGGAAACAATTAGCTTACTATCATATCTATTTCTCAACAGGTCGATAGCCACCGCGTAATTCTCATGTGTTATGGGCAACGATTTTATTACGTTAAGCGCTTCGCCATGTAATGACGAGTGCAAATAATGAAGTTTCTGTATATCTGTCAGATCTGCTCTGACATGAATTAGTTCCAGAAAAATATGGTAATAATGTTGCCATTCCACAATACTACCCTCAAACCGTGGTAATTTTATTGGTTCCAATTGAATGGGGGGTGTTTTAGGCTGTTTACCTTCAGCATTAATTACTGGTTTCTGGTTCATATGCTCAGCTTGCGCTAGCAGGTGTTACAATTTACATTCTGTAGTACAGAGATCGTCCTCCGTTTGCACTCTATCACTCGTTAACGCAACGTCTGCTTCCTCAGCCTCGATTTGTGACTGAATCTCGTCATATTTGGTGGATAATTCCATCAAATGACGCAGTTTTATTTTTAGCGCATGAGGATCGCTGTTTAACAAATCGAAGTTATCCGCGAAGGTATTTACTCGGGATATTGAGGCCTTAATTGTGCCTCGTTTTTTTATTAGAGCCCTTACATCGGCCATTATTACAGTTTAAGATAAAAAGGGAAAGATATTTAGAAAGCAATTGAGCATAGAGCATGTGAACCACAAACTTAATTTTGAATGAGTTTAAATACGTTTTGGTAGCTAGCGATCGTTGTTTTGAACATAAACTTACTCTCTCTAACTAATCAAACTTGTTGGCAGTTAAATTATTGAAATTATGAATCTAAATGGTTACAAAGTATATCTTTATCTTTAAAGTTCTGACTGATAATGAGCTGCCAACCATTTATTAATTTGTATTGTGTAATGAGGTATTTGTTTATATAAATGTGTCAAAAAATACCCACTGAGTGAAATATTATTAAAAATCAAATATAAGCAAAGTTTATAGTCACGTGGCCGTCGATCCATTCGTGATGAAGCTGGCTTCGATCCCGTTTGGAGCTGCTACACCTCCTGTCTCTGCCGGTCAGCCGATGCCTCATGTTGTACCTTCCATCAATTAAAGCTGTGGAATCTCGAAAATGTTGTCCTGTTTCGTCCCGTCGTCTCTGGTCTACTGCTTGGCTGAATCTTGTCGAGATGACTGCGACGTGATTCACAATAATGGTGTCGCTCAGGACGAAAATGATGCCCGTAGGGCGTGATTAACTTCAGATTGGTTTTTCCAGAAATGATGTGTATAAATAAATGCTGTCGCTTGTGTACTCAGATATGAGAAATCTGTGCCGTGGGGACCAAAAATGATGTCGTTTTTTGGGCCCGAAAATATGAAATCCTGCCTGGTTGGACCAAAAATGATGTCGTTTTTGGCCCGAAAATATGAAATCCGGTCCGGTGGGACCAAAAATGATGCGTTTTTGGCCCGCAAATATGAAATCCTGCCCGGATGGACCAAAAATGTTGCGGTTTGGAAGCTCTTGAATAATCGTGAGTTATTCCAAAGACGCTAATGAGGAAGGCTGGATTGTTTGTTAGAAAGAAGTGGACTGTATTAAAGATGTTGAACATTCGTTTATTGAAAAAATCTGATTGTTAATTACGATCGGCACGTGCGGATGCATTTGAGGCAATAACGCCCGAAATTAATTTTGAATGAAATCGTGGTCCATTGTAGATGGACGCAGGTAGTTGAATGAAATGAAATAATATAAATGCATGCTAAAAAATAGCCAGAAGCCGCGGCTGTAAGAGAAGTGTTTTACGAGAGTTGCGCTCGGAGTCGTGTTATAAACTGAACTAAACTTGCTTGCAGCCGGCGGTGATTGCCAGCTGTGGCGTTTGATAAACGCGTGACGTCATCCGTGCGTGCCGTGTAACGGTAGCAGACCGCTTACAGCTGATAAACCAGTACAAAGTTTAAACAGTAATTATCAGTCATGAAAGTATTTGCACAAGAAAATAATTATTTATTAATTCAAAAGTTATAGTCAAGTAAGCGACTATATCCACATATTGATGAGCGGTATCTGAATTTAATTCCGCCGTTCTCAATTATTTTAAAAATGTAAAATAATTATTTTTGAATTAATTATTGTCATTGGATGGTGCTACAACTTGTTTATTAAATTCTGATAATTGTCCATCATTGTTTATAAACGCACTCAAGCGTTATGACTAGTGCAGTCCAAACAATAATTTTCGTTCATCAACGAGAATTATTCTTTTATTATTTTCTTTAAAATAATTAAAACATTGTACTCCCTGATTATATACACAGAACATGACCCTTATTATACACTGGTCATGTTAATTCACTATTCACTTAATTCACTGGACACTCGATAATGTGTTGTTGTGTACAGGTTAATGTTTGTTGGTGTATTACAGTAGGTGACGCGCACATTTCAAAAATATTTTGATGACTTTCGGCATAGACCTCTCGCCGTGAGTGATGCAGAACGAATGATACATTTCGCTAAAGCGTCTCTTTTTCGTCTGGTCATTTTAAGCTATTTGATTGGTTCAAAAGGTCACACTCTCAACCCCAAAACACTTTGGTAAAATAAAACTTTCAATTTTTCGCATCTCTAAGCGTGGGTTCGAGATTATCTGTGACGTATACATGGATACTCAAAATGATTGAAAAACTTATAATGGTCATAAGTTTCTTATCTTTTGTCATATCGTCGTTTGGATAGTGGCATTAAATCGCGGACACTTGTGGCTTTATTTTAAGTCTAAACAAGCACTAAATCCGTCCATTATTAATTCACTTGGTCATCTTGGAAATTCATCTGGTGACTCTTAACATAAATAAGTCTTTTTCACCATATTTCGTTATAATTACACTGTAATACTTATTACTAAACATTTTGAGTCCATTTCTCCTTCATGTTAGTACATAAAATGGTTATATTTATAGTTTAAACAAAATCTGTTAATGGCGTCTATACCAACCATGTTCGATTGTTTATATTCACTTGTAACGCCATCATTCCTTACTCTACTACATATGTTTGACATCCTAACACTAATATGTACATTTATTTACATTTGTTCATATTTTATTTTGCTAAAAAATGTTATTTTGTATATACTTATAGTATGATCAAAATACCTTCTGTTCTCATATTTCCATTTTGTCACTTATTTAGTTATTTTAGTACACCTGGGATATAATGTTAGTAATTAAAATAGTGTACAATTGTTGTACATTGTTGGTTCAATGTATTCATTAACTTTTCGTTATCTGAAAGCTCTCTAAGTTATAGCATGGTGTTTATTTACATCTGGTTTTACAATTGCAGTTAGTTTATAATATTTTAATTATTAAACTACTAGTATTACATTTGTGAAGTGTTCTCATAGCAGTATTAGACATTTCTCTAACTACTGGTAACAATTGTCACATTCTTTTGATAAGTTTTGATAATGTTTTTTGACTAACTCTCTTGTCACATTGGGGTTCTGTCCATTTAACTTTACGATATTATATTCAATCTGATTCATTTGCTGTGTCCTTCAGTACATATGGTATTCATTGGTTTGCATTATTATTCTTAGCTAGTTTCTGTTTGAAACAATTGTGGATAATTGCTTGGTTTAACTAATGTACATGATTTTATGTTATAGGTTCAATTCTTGTGAGGTTATGTGTCAGTTGTCTGACAACAATGCTCTACATACTTTTATGCAGTATTTAACTCAACTATTGCCACCTCATTATGGCATTCTACTACAATGGTTTATTATTAAGTTATACACATTTTTACACTATTTGTTGAAACAATAACACAGGTATTCTTAGTCTAATAATGTTACATATTTTGATGGGTTGCACCCAGTTTTTGGTACATTGATTGGTTTATACATAACAAACTAGCATATTTGCTACTATCTGTTCTGGTATTCATTTACATTTTGTCCTGTCTTCCTATGGCATTCAGGCACATTTTATATTCGGGCTTACAAAGCTTTTATTATTAATCCCTATGAACAATTAATTTACTGTTCTGTCTCATATTTTTTGGTGGTCTTATTGATTATCTATGTGATTTTACAATCTTGATTAAACTCGTTACACTAATTGTCTGTGCATTTCACTAGTTAATCGTGGATTCTTTCACTTATAATGGTTAATCACTTTGCTCCATTATAAACATTTTCACTGGTATTGTTTGTGCTGTTTACTTGGGGTAAAATGGTTATCATATCACATGTTGTTACACTTATATCAAGTACTCACTGTCATTGTTCGTGATCACTTAATTATGCTCAACACTGGTTTCTCTGTTATTGGTATTTGAATAATCATCATACTTCTTCTGTTCACTATATTGATTTTAATTCCTTGTATATCTTGTGAATGTTGATGTCTTGTACTGTTCATACATAATCTTCATTCTTCATGGTACATTTCTTTTCCTCTTCTTCTCTTTTCTTCTTCTGGTTAGTTGTTTCTTACTGTCGGTGTACTCCTTGGTTATACATTATTTGTAATAATCCATGTCCCTTAATATTGTCATACTCTTCCATATTTTTATTCGTGGTTATGGTAATAATTGTCCCATATTATTTCACACTAATAAACAAATTCGTTTGTTTTATCACCATAGTGATTGTACTTGATTCGTCTCCTTTTTATTTTAATAATTATTTTCGTCATATCCCCTCACTATTTTGGATCTATTGGGCCTGGATGCTAACGTATTATATTGGCTCGTTGGTATTTTCTCTCTCTTTGTTATACTCGATGATATCCTTATCATTCTTCCTTCTCCTTCGTTGGGTAGTTTCAATAATATTCGTTTGTACATACACACTTTATTTATATTCTCCCGTTCCTTCTTTTATGCTCGATGAAATATTTTCATGATATCTTTTTATTTGACGTATTAGATAGTTATTTTATGTAACTGCCAATTTGGTACGTTACAATAGTGATTACTTCTACGTCAATTTCATATATGTTATATACTCCCATTTCACAGCAGTTCGTTATGTAATGTGGGTACCGTAATTTTCAACGCATATTTTTCATTAGAAATGTGCGTACTGGTACGAATAAATTCGGTACCTGACAACTCTACCGTAAGCCAGCACAAACTGGAGGTTTTGGCGATTATAAAAATTGTATGACCGTTTACGCCTGTCAGAAATTAGGCTCTGTAAATGGTCCTTACTATTTGTCAAAGTTACTAACGAAAATATTGGTGAGTTGCTGAAAATGTATCGTTCTCTTTAGGTCGCTGATTCTGTTACTTTTAGAACCGTCGCAGTCGTGAAACCAGACCCGTTTATTACCTGCAGGTAATCTCACAGTGCACAGATAACAAGAAAGTTGTAATTCATTATGATTCGCGACGATAAATCTGACGTCTGGGGTCTGGGGTGAATAACAAAAGGCGAAGGAGAAGTGTAATTCCATTCAGTGGCGGGAGTGTCGGGGGGTAAGACTTCAATGTTTTATTAATCAGCCTCGACATCTGAGTAAACACTCGGTTGCCGAGCTGCAGAATAGACTGTTGCTCTCTCCATCGATCACACTTCTCCTTGATAACAAGCAGCCATTGTGAAGCAACCGCCCGCGCCTGACCGCGTTATAAACTTGCTTACGTTACGGCCAATTAATCAACATTCATGCCATTTTCCTCAAGTTTATGTTTCTCTCATTACATTATATTTCGTAAGTTATAATTAATCTTTATGCAGAATTTAGCTCAGTTCTGAATTAATACTATCTCAATTATTGTTTTCTTTCATTGAAAGACATGTGGATTTTATCTGGGAATGCACTAAAACACACACACACACACAAATCGGAGTAATTATTATTAAACAGTATATTGGCTATTTTGACAGTATGTTATGAAACAAATAAATACGGATAAGAAGAAAACGCCAAATATCCGGAACATGATCAAAGGTTTTAGCAGATGTGGTAGAGAGACACGGAGACTGGCAGACATGTAAAACAGAAAGATAGCGAAATGATGCCACTGAAAGATCGGTAGAAATATTCGCTACTGGAGAGATACGGGATTGAAAACGTTAAAAGAACCCCGGGTATAGAAAGTTCCATTATTTACAAGAAATCGTCCGATTTGGCGATGTAGGCAATAGATTTTAGTTTTAACAAAATTAAATTATAGTTGTTTATTCACCGTTTGCACCTCTCCTTTACGAGGAGCGTATGAACGTGCGTTAACGTACGAGAACGTGCGGCAGCAAGTTTCACACGCACCTCAGCAGAAAACCAAAGATAAATAAAGAAATAAAATGGCTTTCAAATAAATACTGAAATGACCAAAGTGTCTACAGCATATCTAAATAGAAAAGGTCATTGTGACCTGTCACTGTGTATTTAAAAATGACCTAAGTTCACATGAGTCCTGATTTCACACGTTGCCCCGATTGACGTAGTTTTAGTGCTGCATCGTGTATCTACGTATAAACACCAGTCCGAACGTTACGTAAAACTTGAACATTCGTCCGCGAAAACTGACAGAATGATTAAGAAGGTCTTCTGGAGAGGACTCAGTGAGCCATGCATATGTACAATTGTCGTTCCAACGCTTTAAAAATGGCCGGGAATCTATTAAAAGTGATGCACGTTGTGGAAGGTCTATAATGAGCAGAAAACCCGAAAATGTTAAACACGTGCGAGATGCAATAAACTAAACGAAAATCGACGGCTGACAGTGAGAGAATAGAAAACGATTCCGCGAACTTGGGTTTCAAAGATTTTTACGGAAGATATTTTAGAACGAACCGTGAGGAACGAAAATCGTGCCACGATTACTATCACTAGAAAAAAAAGAATTCGGTGCTGAAGTTGGACAAGATTTACCCGATACCGCTGACAATGACCAGATTTTCTCAAAAAGGAGGAGATGAGTTATGGAGATGAGTCTTAACCCCGAAAGAAAGCCCTAATCTTCCCAATGGAAGATGCCTGGGTGACTACGTCAAAATAAGCTACGGCAAAGTCGGAGCCATTTGACGGCCACTTTAACGATGATTTTTATCGTGAAGATGTTGTAGATCATGATTTAGCTCCTTCATGCCAAACAGTTAATAAGAATTACTAAAACGGTGTTCTTCGCCGGTTGAGAGATACAGTACAAAGAAAACTTCCGCAGCTTGTGGACGAATGGTGTCTGGCTGCTTCATCGTGTCAGCCCGTTCTCCATGTTTTGTGCAAGTTTTTTTGAGAAAGATCGGATCACACATATGTCTCGACCCCCTCCTTTAAGACCAGACTCGGTTCTCTGTAACATTTAGCTTTTCTCGAAGTTAAATCACCTTTGAAGGAACCAGATTTTAGACCATAGACGAAATTAAAGAAAATGCGACAAGGCAGCTGATGGCGATCCCAAAAGAAAACTGTGCTGATTATTTTGAAAATTGAAGAGACGTTGGGATACTGGGTGCGAGGTCTAGAGGGAGAGTACTTTGAAGGGGACTAAGATGAAATTCTATTATATAAACTGATTGGCTGGATACTTTTCAGACAGACCTTGGATGCTACAACTTAATTAAATAGTTGTATTGTAATGATCGTCGTCGCTCGAACATTTCAATAAACATTCAAGGATTAGGCAATTATATTTGTACAGCTCTGTATTTTGTACGAAAAAAAAGAACGCAACAAAACGGTCAGCTGTACACTCCTTCCATGGGAAGCAGTTGAACATACGAACATCGTGGTTGGAAGTGATTAGGTTTTCGATTTCGAGTGTGACTCGTCCGCCTCCGTGTAAAAATGGTGAATCGGACTAACGGACAAAATGTGAGTAACTAGGCCTACTGTAGACCTATGTCACATAAACTTGATATTGTTCTGTACGCCACCGTTGTTAATAAAAACGTAATAGGCCTACATATTTTTCTTGTAAAATTCATGTATTTCGTTACAAATTTCGTGAGTCTTAGAACCTAATCTTTACGTTTGCTATTGTATGTCATGGAGAAATCGTCTCGCTTTAGTTTCAGAGAGAAACCGTTTCAGTCAAACTTTGTGGATCTGTTAAGGAGGCCATCACGACCAGAGTCAACATTATGAAAATTAAAACCTACCGGACTGTTGGGTCGTGGGGCTGTCTGATTGCTTATACCTCTGATTAGGGTGCCTTCGGCCTACGATCCTTTGTCGAACTTTTTGCTGCTGAAGAAGGCCTCCGGTGGGTGGCTAAAACTTTTAGAAGGAAATAAGCACCATCCTTTAAGCAATCGACCAAGCCCGGTAGTTTTTAAGTTTCGTAATGCAAACATCGCGGTTATTAAATATTTAACCCACAATTGAATTTATAAGGGAGTTAGAGGGTTGCAGCTCAGGACGCCAAAATTGCGACCTCAACAGAAAACGGAGAAATTTATTTGGATTTATTTAGTAAAAGGGGCCAACAGAGCTGAACTGTGCACACACTGTGGGAAAATAGTTTAAATACAAATTTTATTTACGTATGAACCAGAACTTTTCACTGTGACCAGCACCAAAAGGGAGTAGGCAATAAGGGACCAGAATTCTTCACTAAGAGACGACAAAATTTATTATAGGCCGGGGGTTGGAAGAACGTAAATCCGGCACTGACCTACCCCAACATTAAGTGAAGACTTATGTCCCGGTTTCACCAACTTCTGTTAATTTTCTCCCTAACAGACCTTTTGTTAACGGGCGATAAAATTTTGTTAAACCGCAGTTATCTTAATAGCCGTTTCACAAACGCCCTTTAAACGACCCAGTTAGTAAAATTCTCGTTAACACGACTATTCTACCATTATAAGTCAGGATTTTGCTTCAGACAGGCTGAAAAATTAAAATAACTTGTAAACTATCTGTAGGGTGGCGTTCCTGTTTCATGATTTTCTATTTCTTAAGTGTGTTTATATAATGTTACATCTCATTGGTGTTTTTACCTGTTTTTATTCCTGTTATCGAGGGCATTCCCATGTAACCTCAGTTGTTCACGAACACTGAAAATAACTTTTTTTAAAAGCTTAAAAATTCTGACTCACTCAAATGATTAAAACGGATAGGCCTACTTCTTTTGCCGGCGACAAATTGTATTTCGTCTTCGTTTGGATAATTTTGTAATACCAACGTTATTTAGCCTAAGCGTAAAAAATGTCTCTCTGATCCAATTCTGTTTGTCGCAATAGTTATATTATATATGTACAAGTAACAATTGAAAAAAAAAATTATTTAATGAAAAAAAACAACAGAAAACAGATAAGACAAATTTACTGATCAGAAACCAGAAATTACGCCAAATGTAATTTTATGGTTACCTCACATCGTTTTAACGTTAGTTAGTTTCCTAACAGGCCAAATATCTCTCGTTAAGTTTACCGAACATTTTAACGGCCGTTATCTTTAACTAGGTTGTTATGGGCTCCTAGCCCGTTGGTAATAGCCTTTATAGGAGACGAACCGGTTCGGACCAAAATATGCGTAGACAACACATGCATAGAACAAGTATGACGTTTCAACTATCTTGGACATGACATTACTTGTAATGAAGATAGAGATGTAGAAAATAAAGTGACGAATTTTACAAGAATGTGTGGAACGATTTGGAGAACTTTGGGAAATAAATGTACAAAAGAAACTCAAATAAAATTTTATAAAACAATGGCAATACCTATACTACCGTATGGTTCTGAAACTTGGGTCATAAAGAAAAAAGATGAACAGAAGATACAAACAGCAGAAATGAAATTTCTTAGATCAGTTAAAAGGCGTAATAGACGAGATCATATAAGAAATAAAGGGATAGCCTAAGAAGTGATTTAGATATTTTTTAAGTTAATGAAGGTATTAAAGAATACAGAAGAAAATGGATTCAAAAGATTACAACCCTAGAGGCAGAAGAAAAGTTGGCAGACCTAAGAAAAGGTGGACTGTGGAATAGGAACAGGGTGCTAAAACCTAAAACCGTTAAGAAGAAGATGATGATGATGATATCTTTAACTGAGCTTCGTGAAACGGATTATCTTCCATTAAATCTTTAACGGGTGATTTACCGGCGGTTAAATTCTTAACGGAGGTCGGTGAAACAGGGCATTACTGTATCTTGTTACGATACGTTTGTACTCACCACACTGACAGAACCAAAAATAACAAACACAGGAATGGCCATAATCGTAAGTGCTCGATAGAATTAGTCGCACCGTTGACAGTCAAACTGTGATCGGGTCACAGATCACGTCGTTTCTGCTTTGGTGATTATCGTTTACACAACAGGCGGACGACTATGGGCGGTGATGCTCTGATCACGGTTGACATTTAAATATAATCGTCTTAAAATTACGTACTAACGGTAATATAAATACACTACACAATAGCGATCCTAAAGTAACTAGGATCCTTGCGGAAACTGTTTTAACGTCCTTCGTTATCAAACCATATCACTTCTTTTCTTATAAATAAATAACAAATTGATAGTGTCCTTAAAGCAATAGACTTCTGTCACATGTACGATTTATTCATCCTCAATTGATGTCCCGTAACTATATATGTACTGTTACATATACTAATGGCTTTTTAAATTTTTACGAAAGGTACACAAGAGCGTAATAGCTACAGGCGAATTAATTTATGTAAAGAAATATTTGTCTTCAAAAAAAGTAAATACAAAAAGAGCAAATTTAGAATCAAAATCTTTTGTAGAGTATTCAGACAACATAGGAAATTTATCACACGACTACTGTATTTATTAAGCTCATTTCTCTCTGAAAACAAATAAATGATTTAGTAAATAAAAATTTTTTATTCTTACAATATATTATTTAACGTCATATTTTCAGAGTTTATTGGGAAGAAAAGGCTTGGCACTAAGAAGTGTGAAGTTACGGATGTCGGAAGGAAAGGAGAACAGTCCCTGAGAATTGCATGTGATGGTGAACAGTTAGTTCAAGTCAAAGAATATGAATACATCGGTCTCTTTTTTGATAGGAATGCAAGAATAGATCAGGACATTGTAAGTCGTGTGAGGAAAGCAACCTATACACATTATACAACAAACAACACACTTGTTGGAAGAAGAGAAATACGTAAGAAAGCAAAACTATAGATATTTAAATATGAAATTATACCTACCAACAATAACGTATGCAGCAGAAAGTCGGACTATCCTTGACAAACGCGCAAGTAGAATAATATCAGCAGAGATGAGGTTTTTCAGGCGAATAATAAGAAAAACAAGGACATATCGCTTTAGAATTGAGACGGTCAGACGACATTTGCGATTTACGAAATGACTTCGGATTAAATGATTTCTTGTTGTCGATAAACGTCAAGAACTCTTGAGAAGTCAGCTGCAGTTGCTTCGTTTAGGTGGTGAAGCCTACAGACCCTGGAGCTCCGGCGCACCGCAGCCTTTCGTGTTCACAGCTACTAAGTAGTGTTTGTTTCACTTCTATAATTATAATATTGTAAACTGCACTTGAGGCATGGTTGTCCAACAGAAATATGAATGAAACCAGATAACACTTGTGATTGCTGTTTTGTCCGCCAGACAACATAATAAAATCTCACGCAGTTTTAAATAATTTCTGTTGAAATAAACAAGAAATGAAAACAAAATAAACAAAACCGTATTTCCTAACAACGATCAGTCATTTCTGGTAAAAGGTAGAACATACTTATAGAAATAATAATAATAGTAACAATAATAATAATAATTATTATTATTATAGAAATACAAATAGTAGATATAAGCTTCCTAAATTAAAAGCCTACCTAACCTAAAACATGTTCAAATGAATGTTTAATTTATAGATAAGAATTTTAAAATTTGTTCTGTTGTTTGCTGACGACTTGGTTGTACTTGAAAATAGAAAATCTGGTTTTAAGCTTCATCAGATTTGCAAACAATACAATATGAAAATCTCTACTACAAAAACATAGGTAATGGCATTTCGAGGCAAGGAGCTAATAAGAACAAAAATAATGATTAGCAATCGAATTATAGAACGGGTGAGCCACTTTATTTATTTGGGAAATGATATTGGCTATGCTAGGAATTATGACGTTGATGTTAAGTTAGGTAAGTTCCAGACGATCTGTGAGACAATCGACCGTATTTTTAGAAACAAGGTACGTCGAAATCAAAATTAAAGTTCTACAAAGTTATGGCGGTCCCTGTACTGTCCTATGGGTGTGAATTATAGACAACAACCAACAAACAAGAAAGTAAAATAAAGGCCTCGGAAATAGCGTTCTTAAGAGGAGCTAAAAGGTGTTCTAAACTTGACCCTATAAGGAATGAGGCCATAAGAGAAGAGTTACAAGTTTTTAACTTGAATGAAAAATTAAAACATTACAAACAACGGTGGAAAGAAAGAACACTTAGAAACAATGTCAGATTCCAGACTGGTCACACAAGTCTGGAAATACAAACCTAGAGGACACAGGTGTGTGGGTAGACCAAGGAATATATGGTTGGAGGATTTGTGAAGGCGTAACAGGCACCACCTTGCCTATCCCCTTTTTATAAATGAAGATGACGATAGGATACAAATTTTTTACATTTAACATCAGTAAACCAAAAGTAAAAAAAAAAAAAAATTAACTAGTCTGTAGTATCTGCCATTATTTCTAAAGTCTGATTACGAAAGTATTATTTAATTTAGGTTGATAACGCCGTTAAGTTCAGAGAAAAACTGATTGGGTTTTAATTGACGTTGCTTATCTTAGAATCCGTCTCTGTAAATACAATCTTAGTTTACAAAAAACTTCGGAGTCTTACGAGGTTTCTGTGTCTACCAGTCGGACACGATAAATCTAAAACTCTAAAAAATGTAAAAGATTACTGACCGCTATATTAAAATAGACCTTGGAGTGAATGATACTATCACAGAATGTTGCTACATTTCGTGATTATTTAGAAAAGGAGCCGAAAAACGAATGGAATAGAGGGAACACAATCGGAGATTCTTTTGTTAGAGAGAGAGAGAGAGAGAGAGAGAGAGAGAGAGAGAGAGAGAGTGGGGGACGGAGGGAGAGCGAGAGAAAGAAAAAGAGAGACTATAATGAAAATCGGATGAGGAAACGACGCTAAGTATAACTGCAAGGTTTGAAATTAAAATCCATCGACTGCAAAGAGAGCTTGTTTTATAGTTACTTCAGAATTAATTTGGTTTAGGAATTTTCACAAAACACATAATTAACTTATAATAAAGACTTTCAGATATACACAGCAAATCAAATAAAAGAGCAGCTTTTGCAGGCTTCCACGGTCGATATAATTGAATTAAAGTTTCCAGGACTGTAAGGCACCGGTCCTACATCCGACTTTTGTTGCCAAATGTTTCAGTGACACCCGCGGCAGATAATCAGGGCTTTCACCAGTGAAACTGTCGCTGTCACAGAATTCAGGATACTGGGACCTTCCTGCAGTGCCGCTGAAGATAAGATGTAGGACTGTTACCCTACCGTCCATGAAATTGTAATTAAACAAACAACTTTGCAAGCTAAATTCTTTGAAGAGATGAACGCCGCTTACACGTTACTTACGTTTAAAGCATATTAACTTGTAAACAATCTTTGTTACGAATGTTAAAACCTGATAGTAAATTGAATTAGTGTGTTTAAGCGTGACTTGTTTGTTCGCAATAAAAAAAAGGTAAATAGATAACACAACAGAGAGCGTTAACAGCGAGGAAAGCTGTGTGGGACTTATCCATGAATATGTAGTATACAGTTTGTCTTCAGTGTGCAGCGCTGAGCCACTCGTAAACTAAACCTTTGCCCTGGAATCCTGAGCATAGTACACAACGCGAACTGCTTCCACGTATTGCTTGTTTAAAACTATTTCGTTCTATACATGTATCCTTTACGCTTATACTCTGTAATTTTCGAATCTTCGCGAACAGAATACTTAACGATAATATGGTTAAGTTAACGTATCTCTCTACACCATCAGTTCTCAACTCACGCCTATCGTTATCGCAAACATTACATTGATAATGTTCCATGAAAAATCTTATTCTGTCATCGAGTTCGATGTTAAAAAAAAACAAAGATGTTATGTTGCGATTTTTGGATATGACATTACTGAGGTAGTACCATATTAAAGGACCTGAGAAACAGCATTACCACCTTGATATATGAAAATAATTGTAAATAAGAAACATTTATTAAATATTACGTCGGATTGAAAAAGCAGAGGCAATTGTGTCGTCCTGAAGAAATTTCAATTAAATTATTATTTCATATTGTTAATATTATATTCCTTAGTTCATATATTACAGATTAAGTAGTGTTTGCAATCAGTGTATAACAAGTTGCCAAAGAAAAGTAGTTTGTTCCTAACAACAACATTGTTAGTAATTTCAGAGTTATGTTGAATTTCATCAACGTTTTCATCAATTATACGTGTTACGAGATTATTCGAGAAACAATTCCGGTTCTTACTGGTAACTTCACACATTTAAGCGTAACAATTTTTCGCTAACTCCTGACAATCCAAAAATGAATAAAGAGAACAAACGCAACACAGTAACGAGCACTCTTGGACTTTGAATGTGACCTTGTGGATTCTGGTATTGTCTGAAGAAATTGTTTTTTTCGTGCATTTAAACCATATAATATCACTTTAATTAGGGGTATTTTTATTTTAAATAGTTAATGTAGTATTTTGTATTATATTAACGTTACAGTGTTGAAATTACAATAGCGTTGAATGTCTGTGAGTAAATCGTGCTGGGCTGCACGACGTTGACGATAAGGGAAACAATGCTGACACTACATTAAACTAAACAGAGGCTGTCAACCAATTCCTTAAATTAAACTCAGTCAAGTGTGTACGTTGCTGTGAACAGATATTTGATACTCATCAGCATGACTCAGACCCATGGACGCGGTAGGACAAACGGGACAAGACAGTAGTTATGAAGTACCGTCGAATATGAAAAAGTTTATGTCTAACAGAAATTATACTTCGCAGAAAAAAACAGCAAAACCGTTATTATCAAAAAACTGCAGAAGTGATTAGAAGTGAAATGTTTAAAATGACTTTACAAGTCAACTTCAAGCATATATTTTGAAACCTTTTGTATTCTAGTGATTATCGTCTTCAACCTGACATGTATAGGACTCAATTTTGAATTTCAATTATCAAACCAACGAAATTTAAGTAAATACGACAATGTACTTAAAATGTTAAAAATTATAACATTTTCAAGGAGTAAAATGTTAAATACGCCAACTAAAACTCCATGACTCTGAGCAATTCTATGTAAGTTATTTTAAAGTATTACTAAGTTTAAAATATTATTATGAATTCTAATATGTAAATTTCTAAAAACGTATTAGAGAAATAAGTTAGCAAAAATAACTAGCTATAGTTAATTAGATAATAAAATAAATTTTATTTTACATAAGAACATAAGAGGTCTATTGAATGTGATTCAAGCGAGGAGAAAAGTCTAAACAGGAATGAGTTCTATTTCGCAAAATACTATGTATCCTACTGGATCATATATGTCTCCTATATACCCTACTATATATCCTGGCTTATTTTATTTTTTGACTTAACTTACTTCAGCCATTAAATACAAGCTGTTCTGAAAAAAATGTTTTCAAGTAAATTTTTGCTTAGAAGTAAAAAAGTTACTAATTAGCTAAGTTTTTCAGATTATCATTGTAATGAAACAATATACAATACACATTTCACGAAACAATATACTCGTAGGTTATATGTTTTTAGTTTTTGCTAATTTTACTGGTTATATTTAGTTTCATTGTGTCTTCATTTGTTTTTGTATCGCGAATAGAGTTACTTGATAGGCCTACCTCTTTATGCTTCTCGTTAATATGTTTTATCCTTGGCGTAACTAAAGTTCAGCTTTATTTTACAACGCTTCATGAGTTTCGGCACTTACACGATCACGTCGTCTATCAATCATGCGAGACGTCACGCCGAAAGTACATAACGCTTCAGACTTGTTCAGATTATATATTTGCTAAAATTGTATGTTCAAACAGAAGCATAACTACACGTTATATTGGCGCTGATATGGCGGCCCCTTCTCTTGTTTCTTATTTTTGAAACTGATGTCTTCAACCCGTCCTGTTTTATTGAACAGCGAGTTCACAGTTTCAATTAGGTCGCTTGGCATTCGTCTGTCTGTCTATCTATCTGTTTGGGGTATGTCTCACGAGAATTTTTGAACGCAGTACCCTATTTTGGTAAAACTTGACATGCGTATTCATACATAGGCCTATAACCTACAGAATCCTGTTGTTTTTGAGATGTGTACACCGAAAAGTAGGATGGCAGGGGGGCAGAATATGAGAGGTCATATAAACTGCAACATGCCTTGTGGGGTATCAAATTAAACAGAATTTTAACCATGATCTGAATATAATGTCTAGTTTTTAAATTTCAAAATTTTTGGAAACCAGGGTCCAAAAAGTGTGCCACAGTTTAAAAAAAAAACACAAAATTCTAAGTATCATATTAGATTAAAGACAATTTTAATCCCAGTCTGATTATAGTTTTAGGTTTGAAAATTTAATAATTTTAAGACAAAAATATATTAAAAATTTGAAAATATTGTAAAACTTCATGCCGTACATTAGTATTAAAGAAATTATGTTAATCCAAATCCGGATATAGTGTTTTATTTGATAATTTTTATCGTTAGGGGTACCACGAACTAAAAATGGAAATCAGCGTTTTGCAAAAATTATTGAACGAGCCAAGCGAGTTCTGAGGTTTAACTCGACTGTTTGCCATTTGTCCGTCTACCTGTCTATCTGTATGGGGGATGTCTCATAATAGACAAACACGATATCTTTAGTAATTTGATAAAACTAATATCTGTCAACATCCCTTGAAAATTGTTTACCACCTTCAAAAAGTTTGTAAGGTACGTTTGTAAACAACTTTACATATTATTATTATTAATTACATATATATACTTCTGAAGAGAATATTATGCCTATATATTACAACGTTACATATACATACATATACATGTGGGCATGTCAGGTCTCACGTTCAAGGGATACAAACTTATACAACGAATTTATATGTAAATTCGATATAGAGTAATTCATGCAGGTTGTATAATTATACCAGGTGTATTTATAATAAGAGTATTTTTATTTATCAGTATTTAAAACTCATATTTATTATTTATTCATTATTATAAATATTCATAAACATCATTAATAATTGTCGGTCACAACATTGCTCATTATTAAATGTTTATATCTTATGATATGCAACATTACACATATTTAAAAAAATCTCTTATATCTAAACATGTTAATAATCTTATATCTAGACATGTTAAATAATTGGTTTATTATTTTATTATAAAATTAAAATATTTTTATATTGAAATAAATTGCCTTATCTCAGATCTGACCTCTACTCGCTCAGTCTATACCAAGGTTTAAAATTCAATTTAAATTTATATTAATTTCTTGTAGACTGGCCTTGTTTTAATATTCAACTTTAAATTAATCTTTCTATACTTCAAATATCTAATCACTTTACTATCTATTTTGATAATAAACTCTACTCTCTTTACTTTAAATTCTCTTTCATTTATTAATGCTTTATATATATGCGATCGCTCATTCTTACGACTAAACATTTATTTACATTTTAACATATTATTACTAAGTATAAACTTTTCTTTGTTTTAATTTACTGTCTTTTGAAATCGTCTTTATGAGCTCTTTTTTTTTTACAAATCATTTAAAATGCATTACGCATGTCACCTCGATTTCTGATGATCTTACGACTGTTGTCCGGGGTCCAGCGTTGTCCAGAGTTAGTTTTCCATTCCTCTTGTCCTGGCGTGGTCCTGGATACGTCTAGAGTCCAGCGCCGTTCTACAGCAGCATGTGTTCCTGGATACGTCTAGAGTCCAGCGTCGTTCTACGGCAGCTTTCCCGTATCTACTCTTGGTAGACTTACTATTGCGGTAATTACTTTTTCCGTAATATTGTCGTGAATTTAATGAACGTTATTTCGTTTGTTACTGCGACTTGTAATAGAATAAAATTAAACTGTTTCGCCGACGGACAGTTAAAAAAATTTTATTTCAAGTATTTTTTTAGAATTATCTTTTCTCACTTTATTAATAATAACCACTTAGCCACGAATATAGTGTAGTAATGGGGGGGGGGGGTCGTAATTTTTCTTTTACATTTTACTTTGTAAGATACAGCGAAACCTCCATTAACCATGGTGATAACGTATGGTCACCTCCTAGTATGCTTCTCGGCTCACGCTAAGAATCATATATACGAAAAAACTTTACTTACAGCCTTAAAAAATAAAATTAATTAATTTGATTTTATTTACTAATAATTGTATTTCGTTCAAAATAAACTCAGAGCTCTTTAGCTCAGAGAACTTATTACTGTTACCAAGTTAATCAAGTGTATTATGTTGGAGGAATTATGTGTATCAATTTTACAGTTTATGCGGCCGTCAACGTGTAGCCCTAGCTTTGACTAAACCACTCCATTCTAATATTACCCGTACTGCTTCTCATATGATAAGTACTTTGTAGTAATGAATTCGCTTGTGATAAAGTGTAGTCAGTTGACTGCTCGGAAAGGGTTCGAGCGTTTGGTTGTGCCAGCTGAAGCGCACAGAGAGACGTGACATTATCTCTGTAGGTCAGATAAAACGTGCTGAGACGAGGGAGGACGGACTTTTAATGAAGCTCTTTGAGCACGTCCAAAACACCTACACTTCTGAACTGACAAGGACAATTCGTTCGTCTACCCCCCCCCCCTTATACACGTACACAGCAACGCCTTCTGAGTATCATAATATTCGAATGTAGGAATCCACTGAATATTCCCATTAAATTTTCTTTAATTAACTAATACAGTGTAAAATACAACATCCTCAAAATTAAAAAAAAATACTGTTTTTGCCTAATTGAAACAAAATATCCGTGTCAATTATTTTTCCCCCTGTGCCCGAATATTCGAATGTATAACATCAGAGGCTACAAAGGCAGCGGTGACCTTTTCTGCGCCATGACCTATTTTGTGACTCTGTAAGTGATTGTAAAACTTATGTGTTGTGCCACGTGAACAAAATATTTCTTAAAAGTACTAAAAACAGCGCGCGCGCTCGTGTGTACGTACAGCCTATAACAGATATAATGTATTTTATAAGTGTATAGGCAAATATTAAACTATGCTTAGGTAAGTATTAGGATCTACTCAAACCGAGTCTCGATGTAACTTTAAAATTCCTTTAAGCGTGCTTATAATAGCTTTACTTATAATATTTTCCAATATTTTTTGTCTACTTCATCTGTCATTTGGCTTCAAAAAATCCACGATAATATTATAATCGTGTTATGGACAAACTGACTACTTACATTTTGTTCGTTCAGACTATGAATTTAGTGGGATTTTGTTTCAAATAAAATTCGTATTTTTAGTTGTACATAAATTTATTATATTACATCAAACACAGATAACAACAGACACACAACTGTTTTATTTATTTTATTTTAATTAACTGAAATTAATTTAACTATAATCAGAAATGAAACAATTTTCAGTACTCAGTATACAGAAAACCATCTCAAACTAAGTTGTTAATTCTTAACATCACCCAAACATAAATTGTTGCATTCATGTTTTGTATACCGAATGCTTTGGATCCCATTAAGTAACAATGCAACAGAGAAAGAATTAAATATTATGAAACAAATAGAACAGTTACAAAATAAAAATTATCGAAAAATTAAGCAATAAAATGAAACAGAACTCTCTAAACAGATGCCTATTAAACCTACATCTAAAAATAAAATTGACAAAGATAATGTTAAACACATAACCTTTACTTATTATGGAAATATAACAAAAAAAACTGACTAACCATTTAAGGAAGGTAACCTAAAAACTTCCTATAACACAGATAACATAGTTTTCGATAAAATCAAACTAGAACTATAAAAGTCATTCAAATAAAATAGAATGACCCGATTCTAATAAATTACATGTAGAACAAACTACGAAGAATAACTACAAGATAGATTTTCACAATAACACAATGCTTTTTTCAAACAGCATGTCTACAAGTCTAATTTATCTACATACTGTTAAGTAATAAACAACAACTTCCAGACATTAAAAACCTTAAACTTACGAAAAATGTACAAAAAATGTCACAAAATCAAATATACGGGAAAACCTTAATTGAACGAGCGAAGTGAGTTCTCAGTTTTAACTTGACCATTTGGCGTCTGTCTATCTATTTATCTATATCTGTCTATTTGAGGACATCTCACGATAACTTTTGAATGCATCAGAATGCATCAATCGATTTTCGTGAAACTTGACACTCATGTCCATACTTTTACCTTACAGAATCCTATAGTTTTTTTTTTAGATTGTTCTCCCAAAAATAGGATGGCAGGAGACAAAAATTTGAAGGGTCAAAATTATGAAAAATCCCAGTGGAGTATCAAATTAAGGAAAAGTGTAACCAAAATCTGAATGCAGACCTCTTTCAAAAAAGAATGTAAGCTGTGTTTCCAAAAGAACATTACATTATCAGATATAAATGTGTTTGTGATAAGTGTTAAATATATGTGTATAGATATCTTCGGAAAGCTAGAACAAAATTTGTCATTTAGGCATTAACCTCTGCTCAACAGTCCGTAAAGGACCAAGGCATACCACGAGGCTTTTTGTGTTTGGTGCGATGTATAAATGTTATTTTACAACCTTGTTGGTTGGTTGTTAGGTCTTCCAACAGGGCCTTCAACTGCCACTCACAGCTTTTGAGGACGATCCCTGGATGCCACTGACAGCTTTTGAGGACGATCCCAGATTCCAGGGATCGAAACGTCAGGCAAGAAACAATTACGATGGAAGCAGCCCGAATAGAGGATTTACCCGTAATAATGCATCAACTAAAGAACGAGTTGAAATAAAAACAAAACAAAACGATTTATGTATAAAGAATTTTTAGTACTTACAAGTACACCTCTAGGTATTCCAGTCGGTGATTTTTTAGTTTTTTATCCAAAATGCATTTCGGAACAGTTGTGTTCCATCTTCAGTTGGATCATTCAGTAAACTTACATAACATTTATAAAAAAATTTACTTAGTTTTTTTATTTAACAGTCAGATTTATTTACAAACTTTTTTTATAAATGTTATGTAAGTTTACTAAATGATCCAATTGAAGATGGAACACAACTGTTCCGAAATGCATCTTGGATAAAAAACTAAAAAATCACGACTGGAATACCTAGAGGTGTACTTGTAAGTACTAAAAATTCTGTATACATTATTAAAGGTATTCTATGACTGTTTCATAAAAAAAAAAAGATTTACTAAATTCTTAAATATTATTACAAATTATTCTCATAAACAAAACATAAACATTGCAGCTTTCAATTAACCGTTAAAACAGTGGATTAGATAAACTAACACTACACCAATCGAAGTACTCAGATCAAAATTCAAATCGACTGTTCGTTAAACAAGTATATCGTCGCTTGTGATGATGCAGATTTTATCTGCGAAAAGTAAGTAAAGTAAACTAATAAGATAACCTATCTACACGAAGAAGAAATCTTATGTAATTCTGGATAACATAACTGAAATGATTAAAAAAGTAAAATTCAATAAAATTCAAGAGAAAAATTATTTTTTGGTGTTACTGGGTGTCACTTAAATAACTCACTTCCATGTGCCACAAAATGGCAGGCGTCGTTTTGATAGGCAACTGGCTGTGATTGTTCCTGTTCTGCATGGATTTCTTAGGTCCACCACTCTGTCATGACTATTCCTCTTACCAAGGGGACAGCGTCTCAACGATCTCTTTTTAGCTACACAGTTTCTTAACATTCATATCACCTACAACATCCACTTCATGAAAGATTCCGCTTGTGAGACGTCTCTGTCGTTTCTCATGGTGACGGAGAATTCTTGAGTACTTCTTTGCACACCGACCGCTCGTTGAGTGCTGACAGTCGTTCAGTAACAACCAACCGTTGTTTAAGAAACTATGGCTCCAGTTCCTGTACAGTTGTTGGTACTCGGCGTGTTTAGTCTTCGTCGTCGATTTTCATCCGGTTATATGTCAGACGGTGATCTTTACATATAACTTTCCTGTAATCAACGCATCCTCCGTTAGAACCTTTCCCCTCTGATCCTTTTCCACTGACATCCTTTTGCAGTAACACCATTGATGGGGACGTTTTCCACGGTTCATCATTGCTAGTGACTTGATGAAAACCTATGATACATCCATATAATTAGTCGTCGACTACAACTAGAACACTCTCAGTCAGATTTATTTTATTATTAGTCTGTTATTCCATCACTGTCACAAGTTATTGTCGGAAAACTAATTGCGTCGCCTTAAACAAGGTATTTCTGTGTTTTCACCGCCATCAAGTCCTTATCTGACCTATTACGAAGACCTAGTATCAAGTCCCAACTACTCGATAATGACGGAAACGCCAATGAAGACAATGTTGCTTCGACCAGTGAGGGAGGGCTGACTAGCGTTTCGGCAACTTTCTACGACAACACTGTTGGGACTAGAACATTCTATTTGTATTACTCCGTCCACTATGCAATAGAATGTAAACGTCCTTAACCATGGTTTGTTTTATGACAGTTATGTGCTATAGAATACGTCCTTATTTCTACAAGCAGATAATTTTTGAAAGAATAACAAACATCATTATCCTCATTAAATCTAGGACAGTTTATATTATGTCGTAGTTTCAAAGCAAATTGTCAAGATGTTACAGAAGCAGACAGGATATTGGGCATGGTTTCCAACTTAAAGTCGCCCGAAGGCTAAAAGCAAAACGCAAAAATAAAGCGGTCACCTAAGGTTCGAAAAAATAAAAAAAAGGTTAAAAGTAAGTTAAAAGAGATAATTTACACATTTAACATAATATGTTACTACGTATCTTTAACATTTAAACCATTATTATGTCAGTATAATAAGACACTAAACACTGTATATAGTTAAATAAAAGCCACAGTGTAAAAACTGATGTCTATCTGTTGCAGCCAGTAAGTCCACATCGAGCTGAGTTTTTGCTAATCTGAGTAGACGAAGCAGATAAGATTCTGTGAGGCGACTTCTGCTGTTGTTCCACACTCAGATTAACTTGATTGTGGAGAACACGCATTTACAGATGTACATCCTTCCAAACATCGACCAAAATAATTTTCTGTCCATATTTGGAAATCGTTCATCGCGTAGCAGATTAAATAAATAGGGCCCTTTTCTTGCCTGGCATGCAGGAATGTATCAGGTTTTAAATCACACAATTCTAGTTGAAAGTCGGTTGTGTACTTTTTGGCTCACAAAAATAATAATAACTCAAGTATATGATTTTCAAGAATATTGTATGTAGTGAGGAAAGAAAGAGCTTTCACAGACTTTGGCTCATCCCGCTAGCGCGCCGAAGTGTATTACGTAAATTCATGAATAATCCGGAAGATGCATACACTGTTTAACATTTACAATCCGTTGATGGCCTGCATGTACAATTAACATCTCATCGTCTCTCCCTGATAATAGCATCCACTAAGTTCACTAAGTAAAAACACATCTTAAATCACATTTATAAATCGTTATTACTTTCTTTACAACTGCTGTATTCTGATAAAACTCTTCTCAAAACATTCCGACCGCAACTATAAATCGGAATGTTTTTTATCTGTTTGGTAAAGGATAGATATCTGTTGTCAGTATAACAAATTAATTACTGGTCAAATAAAACAGTTTCTTAATAGCCTATTAAATAAATTATAAATTACAAACAATTAATCAGATTACAAAAATCAAGGCTTTTATTTTGATATTATAATCCCGAATACATATAATGTCATTTACTTTTTGAATGAAACCCCGTCTTTTTTAATTTCTTGAACAGTTGCTATCGACTCTAATCAACTTAATCTCTTAGTTTAAAGTGTATTCTTGTTTATCTTTGGGTTATAACAGTTATTCTGTCGTATTATAATCTAACAAGAATAATTCTTTACCAAGATGGCGAGTCAGGGAATATGGAATACCACTATTCCATATTGTCCTCATATTTATCAATATTCCAAAATCCCCGTACATTCATCTGTGTTTTTACATTCATCTTAATTTAACAATCTCAATTGAAACGCTAAATAAGCAAGTTGTAAAATGTTTGTAAGCAAATGTTAATGCATAAACTACTATAATATATTAAATATCAATGTGTATGAAAAAATAAATAAAATTAGTGAGCTGTATCAATCAATGCTTAAACAGCTCAAGTCGTTTCAGTATCTGTCTAAATAGCAGAAGACAGAAGGGATTATGATTCCTATTTTGGAAGAATTATAATTGTAAAATAGGTAACTGATTACATAAAATAGTTAGGAAACATTAAAATTTAGAAGGTTTAAATAATATCTCATGTTTTCGTTACAGATATGCGTAAGAGGAGAGACCGTCCAACCCTAATAAATCAGTGGGACCCACAAAATATGGAGTTGGTGAGGTCCGCGACAAGCAAGTGAAATTTTAAAGGCTCCTAAAACTTTTGGAGTATCCAGATCTACTCTATTTCGGCTAGTTGCTGAGACGTCTAGTGAACTTAGTGTGCGACATCAAAAGTGATATTGGTCGGAAACAAGTATTCAGTCAAGAACTGGAAGAAGAATTGGTAAGGTATCTTTTATAAGTGGAATCATTATATTATGATGTTACAGGATATGGTGTTAGAAGGATGGCTTACTAGTTGGTCATAAGAAATCATATTAAACGTGCTTTTGGAGGAGACCAAGCTGGTAAGGATTGGTAAATGCATTCTTAAACAGGCACAAGAAATGTGTTATCAGTACTTAAACCAACTGGAACATCATATCCAAAGATTAGAGGTTTTAGTAAAGATAAAGTTTTAAAATATTTCGATTTCGTAGGACGTTACGAAAAGTTTAATTTTTCGGTTAATTGCCTGTTTAATGTGGATGAAATGGGGCTTTGTGTAGTAGAAAGAGGCACGTACATTGGTCACAGAGGCAAACGACGCTTAGGAGTCCTTACTGCCGCTGAAAGAGGTTCTCTGATCACTTTCATTGCATGCATGAGTGCAGCTGGTACTTTTGTGCTATCATGAAATGGTCAATCATGTATATGGTGACTACGATAAATAACATGTCATAACATGTACACTCTACCAATGCCACCACAGAAGCAACCAACAACTTTACATGGGCAGCCAAGGAAGTTATTCAGTTTATTGTCAAACGGGACTTCGATGAATCCTTTCCCAACCTATGTCTCATTTTACAATATTTTCTTAACGATCTGTTTGTCTGTGGCTTCATGTGAAAAACGTTTCAAAAAATTGAGATTAATAAGAAAATCATCATAGATCAACGATGAGTGACAAAACACTCCAAAACTTGGCACTTTGTTTATAGAAATAAACACTGCATCTTCTTTGTATTATGTAATAGGTAAATTCCGTAAAACTTTTACGGCTTAAAAAGGCTTTAAAACTTTTATCGTAATTTGATTTCTATA
Organism: Magicicada septendecula; assembly: GCA_034769895.1. Lineage (NCBI taxonomy): Eukaryota > Metazoa > Arthropoda > Insecta > Hemiptera > Cicadidae > Magicicada > Magicicada septendecula. The sequence continues at coordinate 166,529,202 of CM068371.1, read as the reverse complement.
CAACTTAATTTATATGAAATTTTGACTCAGGATGTCATTAGTAACAGTCAGAATGAGGATGAGGAACCATGAACGAAAGAACAGCAGACAAGGAGGAGTAATAAAAATAATCTTCTTCTGTCGGATTCACATCTTCTTCCAATGACATAAAGAATTCACAGTGCTGGAGGATGCCAGTCTGCAAGGGGAAAACCAGGGTGAGGTGTGTAGGTGTCCTGAACGACAAAAACTGTTTCCTGGAAATCCACAAGAACTAAATTTTCTAGAGCTTTAAACTAGAGTGTCAAAAGAAAGACTTCTGGTAATTTGAACTCTTGAGTTTTAATGGCTTAAATTTGATGTTTTGGTTTGTAAGCTGGTTTATTCTGAAGTGTGATTAATTTAGAGTTCTTCGCCTGTTTTGAGATTTATTTGTATTTGACTTACTGTTTCATGTGATAATAAAAAAAGACGTTTCAAAAGTATTTTTTTATTATTAATAGATTTGTCCACAGACGTCAAATATCTAATGTCCACAGATGGTGACAAATTCCTGTGGCTCTATCTATGTTACAATAAGAAAAATAATTGCAAAAACAGCATCTAGTGTTTGAATAGAGTAGTCTCATTTCTGAAATCATGATTTTGTGCACGGGCATGAACGCCGGGACTGAAGAGGATACAGAAAAATAATATTTTTATGTATTGTTGTATTTGTTAATAACAATAGTTTTTCCGTTTCTAGGCAATGCACCGAAATTTATCGAATTTATTTAGTTTAATTCAAATCGACAACGATCACGAACGTCTCCTGTCATACGAGGTCTCTGCAGGTAAATTCATCTCGTGGCCTGTTTACCCACTGTGAAATACTCGATATACATGGAAATTTTACTGGTTTGATTGTTACGATTAGGACACGGGCATCACACTCACACACACCCGTTTGGCGGACACATGGTGGCGCGCAGTTTGCGTTTTGGTGCCATTGCAAGCGCGCGCCTTGGATTGACTCCAGCACGCATTCTGGAGCGCTCATGCATGTGTCACCCACGCGTACAGACTCACACCGCACCGCTTGAGCCGACACATGTCCTGCGTTGGAGTCTGCGTGTTGGGTGTCAGTGCGAGCGAGCGCGGCTTGATTGACTCCAGCATGCACTCTGGTACGCGCACGCATGTACGCTCGCGGTGCGCACACATGCTTTGTCGTTTTAATCGTGGCAATCACAGTAGTAAAATTTTCTAGTCTGGAGTATGTTCACAATGGGCAAATACAGCCAGGGACGAATTTACTGCAGAGACAAAGAGCATCAAAATATGTTAATGTTTGCAATTAACATAACACGAAATAATTCTTAGTATGATCCAGCACGCTTAATAGATATTTTAAATAAAAACAAGTTTCACTGTCAACGGATGGTAAGATTGTAGGGATAATAGCAACCTACTGATATCCTATAAGATATACTATACTGATATACTATAAGAAATAATAATAAAAAAAAAATAGTAACAGCAAAGAAAATCCTGTAAAATAGTGTTAGAATCAAGGATACCAAATGAATAAATTAGAAATGTAACGAAAGAAAAGGACATAATCGTGGAGAGAATAAATGTCAAATGGTTTGGTCATGTGTGTAGAATGCCGGGTTTAATAACTACTGGCAAAAAATCGCTTCCATCGACACCATCAGAAAGCCAGAAATAGGGGCCGAAACGCAAATCATGGATTGGCAGAATCCGATAATTAATGACGTTCATGAGAGGAAGTCTGAACGAAGTTACAGCCGATGGAAGAAGAAATTGTAAGAGGGGCTTGGGTAGAGACCTTTTTGTTGTTGTACGCCTATAATTAATTTATTATTTATATACTTTACATATTTAACCCAAATGAAACTGTTTACTTTAATATGCTGCTACAAATGAGAGATTACAGGTCTACATATGTAGTCCATTAACATGCATAGCAGAGAGTTTAAACTATAATCGTCTTTTATTTACTGTCATTAAAGCCGTGGATTCCAGTGACAGACGGCGGCTTCCATAAATTCATTTAGCATCGTCAGTATTTTTCCCATAAAACAAATATAAGCGATTTACTTATGAAAGTAGAACTTCCCGGTTCAAATGGTGTATATCATCCATCAGGATGAGTGGAAACCAACTTGTTCACTCAGTGGTCTGAACATTTTATTAATACTACTAAACCTACACGCTATTCACCAATTTTGTTAGTATTAGACGGGCGTACTAGCCACAGACGAATATTGATATCATAAACATGGCAAGAGCTAACCACTTTAAGATGCCACACCACACACAAGCTCCAACAATTAGATAAATTTTTCATGTAGAACAGTTACTAGTTCATGCCCTACTTTCATGAGTCACTACTTTCATAGAACCAGTGACGAGATCCCAATGTGGTTGAGGCATAACACTAGGGTTCTAACTGCCAGGACGAGCCTATTGGAAAGTACAGACTGGTGAAATTGCAGTTAATGGTTTTAGATTCACAGGTATTTGGCCTGCCAACAGACAAACCTTGAGTGAAGCTGGTTTTGTTTCCGCTCGTATGCTGCACTTTTACCAAATGATAGGCGCTGAGGAAAGAGTCGAAGATGCTTCAATTCATTAAGGCGGAGAATCCTCGAACTCCACTCAACACACCACAGCAATTGGTAAGATCGTATGACCAAGGATCAGGCTCATAAAAAATGAATGACACTTGGCTCATCTACACTTGGCTATCCCTGCACATTTTTCCACCTCCACTAAGGATAAAATTAATCAGAACGAGAAACTGGTACGACCACAGTAATCACTTCTTCACCATATAAGATGAGTCTGGAGATTTCTCTCAACGAATCCAGTAGTAAACGTCTTACAAAAACTGATAAAAATGAAAATATGTAATTTTCATTTTTATCAGTTTTTGTCTCTCATCTCTCAACAAATCCTACCTAAAAGGAAACAGTTAAGGAAAAAATTGTTCTCACTTCCACAAGATGATACAGTAGTAGTAACTCAGAGAACCTGACATTCCATTCTGATGAATCGTCAGACCTGGAGCTTGGAGACGAATGTGATGAAAAGACTCCCGTTGACCACAATTCTGAATGTCTGTTTTGTGACGGTAAATTCTCCGATGATTCTAAAAGTACCTTATGCGCTCTTTATAGGCGCATAGTGATTGTGTAGGTGCTGAAAATGTAAATGATTACATTTCTGACTTTCACACGCGCGCGCGCGAGCGCACACACACACACACACACACACATTTACAAATTAAGACTCAGAATATTTTCTGATATTACTCGTATTATTTTTACTTCCATGTTCCATAAGGAAATGGAAGTATGGTCATGGCGAAAAAAATCGTGTTCGAGATAACGGCAGAGTCTTATTGTACTACCATCAAAACATGAAAAAAGTCACTTTTCGAAAAGTGTCAGTGTAGACTTTTTTCTATGGCAAACGATAACAGCCGCAAATTCAAACAGATCAAATAATGTTTTGCATACAGTCCTGAATTGTAGAGGACTCAAGGTTTATCGATTTTGGTGAAGATCGGTTAAGGGAAAGGGATAGTTTACCAGCAACGTTTTACGTTTTAACAAGAGTCAAGTGCTTAATTTTGATAAATAAAGTATCCTGAAAAGAAGGTCATAATAATCCACTGTAGAAAGGTAGATGAAATATCTATAAATGAAAAGGGTAGTTGAAGGGGGGAGGGGGTAATTTTTTTTATAAATTAAAATGGTAGTTGATGGAGGAAGTAAATTTTATAAGTTTTATATGTGTAATACGTTACTGAGAACAAAGAAGTAGTTTCTATGGAAACATTTCATTTCACTTTAACAAAATTCTATATTTTTTCATTTTAATTTAAATCATATATGAGAGAGAATATATCGTTCGTGGCAGACAAGCATATCTCAATTATGTTTACGTTTCCATTTTATTATTATGATTACCGCAATAAAAAGGCAGGCAAGACACACACACACACACACACACACACACACACACACACACACACACACACACACACACACACACACACAATTAGCGTTATTTCTGGCCTCACTAATGTTTATTTTCTTACATTTGCACGCTTTTTAAATGGAAAGTGCCGAAACCCACACCAACACAATGCGTGCAAGCCGAAAAAGTGTCCAGCGTGGATAGCGATTTGTTTCCTGTGGATCGCTGAGCAGTGTAACTGCACGTGTTTACAGAGGAACGGTTCATAGACAGACTTTTCGTCTTTAGGGAATGAATCCTCTGGAAGATGCTCAGGGTACATGACTGACTTCGGAGCGCTTCGGAGGAGGGATGATTATCTGCGCAGTTCGGTTTCTTTATAAGAATAAAGTAAGCCTACCTAATTTTTATGGATAAAGTGACTGAAAATAACATTATATTATACGACTACCCCATAATAACAAAAATATCTATAAATAGTGAAATTAGTTTGAGGGTGGGCGATATTTTTTTAGAAATTACCGAATCGAATTCAAGTAAATTATTTTAAACATAAATCTTACAACATGGAAGTCATGTATGGTTCTCCATACCGATTTTTACTTCCATGTTCCTTAAGGAAATGGAAGTATGGTGATGGCAAAAAAAATCGTGTTCGAGATTATTGCAGATTCTGATTGTACTACACTCAAAACATGGAAAAAAGTCGTTTCTCGAAAAGTGTCTGTGTGTGTGTCTGTGTGTCTGTCTGTGTGTCTCTCTGTAGATTTTTTTTTTTTGGCAAACGATAACAGCCGCAAATTCAAACAGAATCAAATAATTTTTTGCATACAGCCCTGATTTGTAGAGTACTCGCGACCTATTGTTTTTTGTGAAGATCGGTTGAGGGAAAGGGGTAGTTTAACTGCAACGGTTTTTTTTTATCAAGGGAAATTTTGTTTGTTTGGCAAACGATAACAGCCGCAAATTCAAACAGAATCAAATAATGTTTCGCATACAGCCCTAAAGTTTAGAGTTCTCAAGATCTGTTGATTTTGGTAAAGATCGGTTAAGGGAAAGGGGTAGTTTACCGGCAACGTTTTATGTTTTAACAAGGGTATTTTCTATGGCAAACGATAACAGCCGCAAATTCAAACATTATCAAATAATATTTTGCATACTGCCCTCAATTGTAGAGTTCTCAGGACTTTTTGTTTTTGGTGAAGATCGGTTAAGGGAAAGGGGTAGTTTACCTGCAACGTTTTATGTTTTAAAAGGGTATTTTCTATGGCAAACGATAAGAGCTGCAAATTCAAACAGAATCAAATACGTTTTTGCATACAGCCCTAATTTCTTGAGTACTAAAGACCTATTATTTTTGGTGAAGATCGTTTAAGGGAAAGGGGTAGTTTACCAGCCACATTTTTTGTTTTATCAAGGGTATTTTGTATGGCAAACGATAACAGCCGCAAATTCAAACAAAATCATATAATATTTTGCATATAGCCCTGAACTATAGAGTTCTCAAGACCTATTGTTTTTGGTGAAGATCGGTTATGGGAAAGGGGTAGTTTACCAGCAACGGTTTTTTATCAAGGGTAATTTTACTTCCATATTCCTTAAGGAATGGAAGTATGGTGATGGCAAAAAAAATCGTGTTCGAGATTATTGCAGATTCTGATTCTACTACACTCAAAACATGAAAAAAAGTCGTTTTCCGAAAAGTGTCTGTGTGTGTGTCTGTGTGTCTATCTGTCTGTGTGTCTGTCTGTGTGTGTGTTTGTAGATTTTTTTTCTATGGCAAACGATAACTGCCGCAAATTCAAACAGAATCAAATAATTTTTTGCATGCAGCTCTGATTTTCAGAGTACTCGCGATCTATTGTTTTTGGTGAAGATCGGTTGAGGGAAAGGGGTAGTTTACCTGCAACGGTTTTTTTTTAGCAAGGGTAATTTTGTTTGTTTGCCAAACGATAACAGCCGAAAATTCAAACAGAATCAAATAATGTTTCGCATACAGCCCTGAATTGCAGAGTTCTCAAGATCTTTTGATTTCGGTGAAGATCGGTTAAGGGAAAGGGGTAGTTTACCTGTAACGTTTTATGTTTTAACAAGGGTATTTCCTATGGCAAACGATAACAGCCGCAAATTCAAACAGAATCAAAAGATTATTTGCATACAGCCCTAAATTGTAGAGTTCTCAAGACCTATTGTTTTTGGTGAAGTTCGGTTGAGGGAAAGGGGTAGTTTACCTGCAACGTTTTTTTAACAAGGGTATTTTCTATGGCAAACGATAACAGCCGCAAATTCAAACAGAATCAAATAATCTTTTGCATACAGCCCTGATTTGTAGAGTACTCAAGACCCATTGTTTTTGGTAAAGATCGGTTAAGGGAAAGGGGTAGTTTACCTGTAACGTTTTATGTTTTAACAAGGGTATTTTCTATGGCAAACGATAACAGCCGCAAATTCAAACAGAATCAAATAATGTTTTGCATACAGCCCTATTTGTAGAGTACTCAAGACCTATTGTTTTTGGTGAAGATAGGTTAAGGGGAAGGGGTAGTTTACCTGCAACGTTTTTTTATCAAGCGTATTTTCTATGGCAAACGATAACAGCCGCAAATTCAAACAGAATCAAATAATTGTTTGCATACGTCCCTGAATTGTAGAGGTCTCAATGACTTTCGATTTTGGTGAAGATCGGTTAAGGGGAAGGGGTAGTTTACCTGCAACCTTTTACGTTTTAACAAGAGTAAAGTACTTGAAAATTTATTTAAACTTTTTGAAACAATGGTAATTGTTAAAAATAAAATAATTTTGTTGCCAGGCAATAAAATTATAATTTTTTCATTTTAATGTAATATAATATTTTTCATTTAATACAGCAATAAAAAGGCAGGTAAGACACAGCCTGGCTGTTTGGCTGAAAATGATTTTAAATATAAATCTAAGAATATGGAAGTCATGTATGGTTCTCCATACCGATATTTTTCTATGGTAAACGATAACAGCCGGAAATTCAAACAGAATCAAATGATGTTTTGCATACAGCCCTGTATTGTAGAGTTCTCAATACCTATTGGTGTTGGTGAAGATCGGTTAAGGGAAAGGGGTAGTTTACCAGCAACGTTTTATGTTTTAAAAGGGTATTTTTTATGGCAAACGATAAGAGCCGCAAATTCAAACAGAATCAAATACGTTTTTGCATACAGCCCTGTTTTGTTGAGTACTAAAGACCTATTGTTTTTGGTGGTTGTTGTTAAGGGAGAGGGTAGTTTACCTGACAAGTTTTTTGTTTTATCAAGGGTATTTTATATGGCAAACGATAACAGCCGCAAATTCAAACAGAATCATATAATATTTTGCATACAACCCTGAAATGTAGAGTTCTCAAGACCTGTTGGTTTTGGTGAAGATCGGTTAAGGGAATAGGGTTGTTTACCAGCAACATTTTATGTTTTATCAAGGGTAATTTTTATTTGACGAACGATAACTGCCGTACAATAAAACAGAATCAACTACTCTTCTGCATACCTTTTTGAATTATACGGAACTCAAGGTCTGTTGATTTTGTTGAAGATCGGTTAAGGGAAAGGGGTAGTTTACCTGTAACGTTTTATGTTTTAACTAGGGTATTTTTTCTATGACGAACGATAACTGCCGTAAATTCAAAGAGAATCAACTAATGTTTTGCATACAGCCCTGAATTGTAGAGTTCTCAAGACCTATTGTTATTGGTGAAGATCGGTTAATGGAATAGGGTAGTTTACCAGCAACGTTTTATGTTTTATCAAGCGTGTTTTTCTATAGTAAACGATAACAGCCGCAAATTCAAACAGAATCAAATGATGTTTTGCATACAGCCCTGTATTATAGAGTTCTCAATACCTATTGGTGCTGGTGAAGATCGGTTAAGGGAAAGGGGTAGTTTACCAGCAACATTTTATGTTTTAACAAGGGTAATTTTTTATATGATGAACGATAACTGCCGTAAATTCAAACAGAATCAACTAGGTTTTTGCATACCTTTTTGAACTAAAGAGAACTCAAGGTCTGTTGATTTTGTTGAAGATCAGTTAAGGGAAGGGGTAGTTTATCAGCAACGTTTTATGTTTTAAAAAGGGTAATTTTTATTATGACGGACGATAACTGCCGAAAATTCAATGAGAATCAAATAATTTTTTGCACCCTTTCCTCAGTTGCAGAGAGCTCAAGGTCTATTGATTTTGGTGAAGATCTGTTAAGGGAACGGGGTAGTTTACCAGCAACATTTTATGTTGTAACAAGAGAAATGTTTCCATGACGAACGATAACTGCCGCACATTCAAACAGAATCAAATATATTTTTGCATGCTTCCCTGTACTGTAGAGGACGGAAGGTCTGTTGATTTTGGAGAAGATCGGTTAAGAGAAAGGGGTAGTTTACCTGAAACATTTTATGATTTAACAAGAGTAAAGTACTTAATTTTTATAAATAAATTATCCTGATAAGAAGCTCATAGTAATCCACTGTAGAAACGTAGATGAAATATCTATAAATGAAGAATTTAGGTGAACGGGGTGGGGGTAATTTTCTATTATTAAAAATTATAGTTGAAGGTGTAGTGGAGAATTTTTTATATGTGTACTACGTTATCGGCAACAAAGAAGTAGTTTTTTGTTAAAATTGCTTCCCGGGCTCTTTAGCCGTAGTCCAATGTTTTCTGCAAAACAGACTTTTCGGCAGTGCCATCGACTGCCATCATCGGTGAAAATCGAGTGCGAAAACGTGAGGTGGTATACGTTAGTGACCACAGTACTGTGGTTAATGCTGAAGCAATAAGTAGAAAGACGTAGTTTCTATGGAAATATTTCATTTCGAATATGATTTTAAATAAAAATCTTAGAACATGGAAGTCATGTATGGTTCTCCATACCGATATTTTATTTTGTGAGGTAAAATTTGTACGTGTTACATTTTTTAACAAACATTGGTCTCTACAAACATTAAAATTTCTCATGTCACATATATCATTTTCTATGTTAAACATATTTTACAATAATATTAATAATTCTGATGTAAATAATTACATTTTTTTATAACTGTTTTTGTCTACATGTAATTTTTTGTATTATTTTGTTACGTTCGTTAATATACTAAATTTTCTTGTAACTTTCCTTGTTAATGTGTAACTTCAACGCAAAATATAATTTATGACTAAAGAAATCAGGGATCCTGATTCCTGATTTAACATTTTATTATTAGACTTACTGTCACACATGAAAAGTGTTGTTTTTTACATGTTATTGAGAAATTTTGTTAGTAAACTCAATTTTCTGTGTTAAATGTATAGTATTCCATATTGCTCTCCCTATTCCACATCACCCTCAATTTCCCAACATGTCTTTAAAGAGATCCATTTCAACATTGTGAGGGTTTCATTTTATTTTAAATGTCAGAAATAGTTAAGCGTACCTTCAGTATATAATCCCCGTTCAATTCTGAACGAGGAGACAGACGCTAATAATTTGTTCACGGGGACGCTATGTCCGATTGCTCAGCGACATAAAACAGACGCCAATCATCTCTAAGACGGGGGAAATTCTGTTCAACGGGCAACCGACAACAGACTCCGGCACCAGGAACATCATCATCATATTCATCATCAAGGAGCAAAACATAACACACACTCGTCATGGTAACGCAACAGTGAAAAACAGGTAAAAAATAAACATTATTTTTATAAACAAAGACAGTAAACAAGTTTAATCATGGTATATAAAAAAGAAATACATAATTGTACATGGTGTAATTACAACAATTTAAATAATTAATATAATTTAAGCATGTAATTTTAACATCTGTTTTCTAGTAAATTTTCTAGGTAGTTAAAATGGGTGCACAAGAATTAATATTTGTTGAAATAAAGTAAATTCCAAGTCAATGGGATATGGAGAATACGTCACAATGAGGAGCTACACAAGCTGTATAAAGACAATGATCTGGCCACCACCATCTGACTGCATAGATTGCAATGAGCAGGACACATCATTAGGATGGAAGGTACCATACCTAGGAAAGTACTGTTTAGTCAAATCGAGGGTAGAAGGCCTGTCGGAAGATCCAAGACACGCTGGATTGACGCAGTGGCAAGGGATGCTGATAATTTACTTAAAATAAAACGTTGGGCATCGATCGGCAAGGACAGGGAAAAATGGAGGCGGATAATTATGGAGGCTAAGGTTCGACTTCGAACTGTGACGCCATAGAAGAAGAAGAAGAAGTAAAGTAAATATTATTTTTGATTACAATACTACAAATAATCTTTTCATTTGTTTGTAATAAATATTTAATTGATATATGCTTTGTAACACTGAAAATAATTACTTGAATTCTACATTTTAATGTCAGACACCGAAGTAACTGAAACAATTTTATAATTGTTTTTATACACGTTTTATGTTTATTAATTATATGTTCATATCTGTGTTTTATTGTTGTTGTTTGCATATTATTTATGTGTATTTTTTAATGTGTATACTACGATTAATGATTGTAAAACAGCTTCTATTAAAACGCGACTTTTAATACATATTTCTATTTAATTTTTAAAGAATTCTTGTTTTTATAAGTTGTAACGATAAATTTGTTGACGTTCAGTTCGTTACTTCTTTAAAGCCTCACTTTGGATTCGTCAGTTTATAACAAATTTTATAAATGTTGCGGGCACTTAAATTATATACGCCGCCCGTTGGAAACGTCAATTAGTAACAAATGTATATGTATTAATTACCTTCAACCACACTGTTGTTGTTGTAATAATGTTACTGTTAATAATATATGTTGAACGGCGAATGATTTTGTAATCTGCCGCTCGCTCCCACTATACGTACCGTTTCGATGACGTCACCCACCGTTGCCAACCGTTGTGGTGTCCGCTGTGCTCTGTGAACTTATTTTTTAAATGGAACAGCAATAATAACGACGCAAATATAACAACAAACATATATCTTTGTAGGAATCATTTATTCAATAAAGCATGGGTTAACTGTTTCTCGTTTCTTTTATAATAATCACAATCGTGGCAAAAATTATGTGTCTCCTTTACCAGTTGGTACTGTAGTTGTAATTCTTATTGCATTCAGACCAAAATAAAGCGTTGGTTATTATTTCTTATTAAAAATAGATCATCTCAGGGCGTATATGGTTCGGGGATTACAATTAAACAAAACGTTATTCTATAAATCAAAGTACAAATTTTACAGTTCAAGGATATTACAAAGTTTAGAGTGTAATGTGCACGCCTGCAGTTGAATCGTGGCTGCTAGTTATTATAGGTTATGTCCAGTTCATGTGTTTATTAATTATTATTGAAATCAAAGGTTCTTGTGGTGTTTAAAAAAGGTGTCAAATCTCAATTCGTGTTATTAGTGAGTGTTCTTAGTGTTGGAGTGATATGGTGTCTGTAGTTTAGTTGCTTAATTTTTAAAAAGTCGTGTATGCAAAAGTTGGTGTTGATGCATAATATAATAAAATGTCAAAGTCACCAAATCCTCTTCTTTATATGGTTCTTGGTCGAAGATAGGGCCCACGTCTGCTTCTGTCCTCCTCCCTGGTTCTTGATTCTTCTATTTCCAATGCTAGGTGTTCCTCACTTGGTTGTAATAACTCGTATTATGTGTATCTATCGGTGTTAACATGTCTGGAACGTGTTTTCACAATTTATAGTTAATTATTTAAGACGTTTTGCAAACGCGTCTGTACGCTATGACCGACCGTTGTTAAAGAAGTCTCATTTTATTTATCCGAAATTTCTGGTTGCTATGGGTAAACTTGGAATCTGGTTGGTTGATTCGGATATACATTGTCATGTAATTTCATTATTTCAATGTCAAAATTTGTTCAAAACCTTTAAATTATTATAACTTTTCTGTACTGATTGGGAATTTAAAACTATTATCAACCTTATTTTGGTCTTTACATTTGACACACATAGACACTAAACATGCCTACCTTTACTTAAGAAATACAGCTGTTACAATTTTGTTATTTGAATTTTTCATAGATAGCTTAAAACGAATTATTTTGTTTCTAGATTTGTAGTGTATACTATTAACTATCAATCTGTTCATCCTTCAATATTTGTTTCATAAAATTCCTAACAGTATTATTTAAAATTTACAAAAGTTGGTTTTTACTTGGCCTATGTACTGGTGTTATCTTCATCACCATGTTTATAAACATTTTACCTTAATGTCATTTTCCATGACTGATATCTTAGTAAACCTTTAACAGTTAAATTAACTTTTAACAACCATAAAAACTGTTTAACATATAACACTATCTTAACAAAACAAAAAGGATATACTATCCTATTAGTTTAATCTCATGCCCACATGGCTATGATTCTACTGAACATTTGAACAAATAAACTGCTTTTTACTTAATCCATACAATTGTTTAACTCTTAAATTTATAACCTTAACATAGCTTTAATATAACTTTAATATAGGCTTCATCACCACTCAACAGAATATAACTTACTCTTAGTGCTCATTTTAACAATTATAACTTTTGCACCGTTCTATAACATTAATATTACCATCTCCTCTGCTTTCTTTATGCTATCATAACACTGCTTATAAACATTTACTATATAAACTTACTATTTAAACATTCATAACAATAACATCCTTAATAACATTAGAGGATTTTTATCCTGAATACAACTATACTATTAAGCTACTATCAATTCTTACTATAATAACAATATTTTGGTTACTCTTCATTTTTTACTACTATTTTTTACTACTACTTCATTTGTTTATTCCATTTTTTGGTACTTTTCACCCTTAAACATAGTCATATTCCTATAGGTTTAAGGAATTGGGAATATAAACAAATATTCTCTCAATTGTCATCTAGGTATATCCTTAATATTAGCACTTGACTGGTGATACTTGTTCAAAAAACACTTGGTTTATTATTTTATCACTGGTTAGTATTGCACTGTTTGGATTCTATTTGTCACACTTATAAATAATTAATCCATCTAGTTTTGACTTTTTGATTAATTATTTGTTATCTTCTCATGTAAATATTATTTCCACTTTTGTCATGTAATCTTACATATAGTATTTTCTTAAAATTAATGTACATTAGTTTATTTATTAACTGTATTGTACTTCAGTATCATTTTAGAATGGTTTTGTTTTTATATTTATTCTTATTGGTTTTTATGGGTTTTTACATTTTATTGTCCACTCTCACCTTTATAGGCCTATGAGTTCTGATTTATAATTCTTGTGGTTTATCTCTATTTTGGGTTAAACTTGCACTTTGTACCTTTTCACTGTACTTTAGTGTCAATAGTGGTTATTTCGTAATATTTATTTCTTTTACTCATTTCACTTTGGTGTACCCACCCTTATTAAATTGTCACTTGGTAAATCACTTACTAATTACTATTATGCACTCTTGTTATAAAATGTTACTGTGAATAAATTATTATGTGTTGTTTTCTAGACAAACTTATGACCATCATTTATTACAATTAGTGGTATGGTTCATTGTATCTATAATAAGGTTTGTTATATTTTCATTACATCATTCAAATCAATCACTTACTACTATTTCTCTTTACATAGTATTGTATGTTTGGGCCTATTACCCCTCAATTTGTATTTTGATTACCTTGATATTATGACACATTGAATGGAACCATTTGTTTCCTTATAGCATTGATATATAATCCGTCAGTCTTTATAATACTTATTTTGTCCTTATTTAAAGTTCATGTCTTAATCGGGGTTGGATGTATTTTGCATCACTTTGCCTGAATCATTAATTTGGGTACGGTCAGTTGTATTACTAGTCAGTCTGAAATATTTATTCGTTCCTCTTCACTATCATCTTGAAAGATATACTTCTTCTTGTTTAGCTTCTTATCCATTGTCTTTAATAAATCGGGTACGATATTAAGTGGTTTCAAATGTAATGTTACAAAGTCAATGTTTTATTAGCATTTATTGCACGACACAAAATCTTTCTCCTCTCTTCTCACATAAAATTTTATTATGCAACAAAAGGGACGTAACGAACACAGAAATCTCACGACCTAGCTGGTAGGTTATTCGGTAGTTACGTTGAGTACTCTTCAAATACATAATATATAAATCGTAATGTTGCAATATATATATATATATATAATGTACGAAATACATAAAATATACATGGAATGTGTGAAGAGATATAATTCTAACGTTAATTGCAAGCACGATGTATAGGCTACGTCTCCTACCGGACGTGTCAGTCCCGACATCACCATCTCCGTGATGGACACGTTATCTTCCGTTCAATACACTGTCTGTCATCAGTGTAAGGCGTATGACAAGAACCTCTTTATGAAATTAAGCTATCAACTTTCCAAACGCTATTACACGTAAACCAATTAAAAAACCTCTCTTAAAACGTCCGCCTTGACATGTACTTGTCTGTTGACTCCTACATATTCATATTACATTGTCTTTTCATTTACTTTCTACCTACAATAATTCTCTCTCTCTCTCTCTCTCTCTCTCTCTCTCTCTCTCTCTCTCTCTCTCTCTCTCTCTCTCTCTCTCTCTCTCTCTCTCTCTCTCTCTCTCTCTCTCTCTCTGTCTCTCTCTCCTTCTCCCCCCCCTGTCAAACATATACACTCGCGCGCGTTTTTCCTTAATCTTAGGAATCCGAATTCACATAACTTACGTTACTTTACAGTTAAAAGTAAACACTGGTAACGGTGCAGGCAAGAATAATTAAAAAATTAAATAGGGAAGAAGAAATTACGAATATATAATCACAAAAACATCAAACGGAAGAGAGGAAGTTAATACGGTTAAACGTAACTTGACTAGTGCCGTCGCTAATACGACGCGTATCACTCTCAAACCACAACAGTGTCAACCATTAAGTCTCCGTCATGTCGTTACGGCCCAAAATATCGCTGCACCATAATGCACTCATATCATTAAGTCCGGTTGAAAATGTTGCCATGTAAAACAGGAGCGTATTTTCGTGAAGGGGGCGAACGGGAGCGGTCCCCCCGCAGAGGGTAGAAAAAATTGAATTTTTTGTTCTCTTAATTTTTAGACTATTTTATTATTTTTTCAGCTGTGTACGGTAATATATTAGTAACTCTTTTTTACTTCTATGTTCCGTAAGGAAATGGAAATATGGTGATTGCAAAAAAAATCGTGTTCGAGATAAGGGCTGATTCTGATTGTACTACCCTCAAAACACGAAGAAAAGTCATTTTGTGAACTGTCTGTGTGTAGAATTTTTTTTCTATGGTGAACAATAACTGCCGTAAATTCAAACAGAATAAAATGATTTTTTGCAGATGAGCCCGAGTTGTAGAGGACTCAAAGCTTATTGATTTTGGTGAAGATCAGTTAAGGGGGAGGGGTAGTTGACCTGCAACGTTTTACGTTTTCACAAGAGTAAAGTACTTAATTTTGATAAATAAAGTATCCTGAAAAGAAAGTCATAATGATCCATTGTAGAAAAATAGATGAAATATCTATAAATGAAAAGGGTTGAAGGGGGAGGCGATAATTTTTTTTTTTGAAAATTACCTTTCTGATGTCGAATAAACTACCTCATTTTGAAAGATAGGATACCTTAGTAATTACATATAATGAAACTATTACTCAATAAAAGTGTAAATATAAAAAATGCACTTGGTTAAGGGGGAGAGGTAGTTTACCTGCATTGTTTTGTGTTCTGACAAGAGTACAAGAGTAAAGTACTTAATTGTGATAAATAAGTACCCCAAAAATTAAGTGATGTTAATACACTGTAAAATGGTAAATCAGATATTTATAAATGGAGAGGGTAGTTGAAGGGGGAGGGGTGACTTTTTGAAAATTACTTTGCCGATATCAAGTAAAGTTCGAGTATTTAATTTTGAAGGGTAAGATACCTTAGAAATTACATATGATAAAACTATTACTCTATAAAAGTGTAAATATCATTAGTGGTGAGGATAGGTTGAAAAGGAGGGATGATTATATGCGTAGTTCAGTTTTTCTGTAAGAATAAAGTACCTCATTTTTATAGATAAAGAGACTCGAAAATAACATTATATTAAACGACTACCGTACCTCATAATAACGAAAATATCTATAATAGTGAAAATAGTTTGAGGGTAGAGGATATTTTAGAAATTATCGAACCGAATTCAAGTAAATGATTTTAAATATAAATTTTAGAACATGGAAGTCATATATGGTTCTCCATACCGACATTTAAAATATACAAACAGGTTTCTTACACACCATTAGCGCATACGTTTGAAATATGAAATACAGGAAAATCAATTCAGTCAATAAGTATCTTCTAAACAATGTTTCAATAACGCGTATTTTTATTGTGTTTTTACCGTTTACTTTAATGGGATTGACTTCAGGATGTTATCACACGTTTTTCAACCACTTTAAAGATAGTAATATTGAAAAGTGTTCACTCGTTTTTTCTTTTGTATGAAGCCAACTCGACCGGACCTCCCCCCCCCCCAAAGACCAAATTATACATACATCACTGATGTAAAATACCATTGTTAAAAGTGCTGTCATACTACCTGTTATAATAGGCTACTTTTCTGTTTTGAAATTTATTTCTTATCTAATTTGTTTTTTATTGTGATAATTTTTATCGTAAATAAATAAAACACGAATGTTTATTTTATTCTCAATATATTTAACACTCAGGAGGTAGGAAGTTAATTTTTTTTTTTTGTATATCACTGACTTTTTTATATTATTTTATAAACAATTATAGCTCTTTGTTTGCAGATGTCGCGTGGCCTATTCAAAGGTACAATAAACTTTTAAAACTTAGTTTAACAAGTCGGATTTTTACAGCTAAGTACGAATCGTACGCAAAATTGTTGTGCATGTTTGAGCATTACTATATTCCATACCTTCTGTTTGCAGGATTATAATATTATTATAACAGTATGGTGAGAAAATGTACAAATGCAATTTTTAAACCGCGGAAACTAATCACATGTGTGTTCTGTTACGACAGGTAGGACACCTCCAGGTTAATTTGTGACAAGACTGACCTGGGTCCCAGTAGTATAATCGACCAATGTCTGGATGGCGAGTCTGGAAAGATCGAGAGCATTGCGGAATTCTGCCGGTCACACAACGCGTGCAAAGCGTCACGTAGCCACACTTGTTGTCTATATCCTCAGCTTAGCAATATGCTTTCCATATATTGTATGTATAATACAAAATGGAAATAAACAGATATAGTATTTATAAAATAAAAATAAAGTAAATAAATACACGAAACGGGACGACTAATTTTCAAGTTTTTATATGAATCTAGAAAGTTGAAAAACATAAGACAAAATATAGTAAATAGTGAATAAAAAACGAATTTAATAGATAAAGATTAACCTCACGCCTCGTGAGTGCGGGCGTGACAAGCACGGAGCGCCTACCTGGACTCTTGCTTACTTTGCTTCAGCTTATCTTGGTTAGCGTCGTTTACTTTAATCTATCGTCTGTCTCTCTATTGTTCTTCCTAACCCGACGTTATTAGAGTAATCGAGGGCTAGGGGTCTTTATTTCCCTCTTTTATTCTTGATCTGATTCGGCCAACGGTCACGCAGGTGGAAGCGGTTTGTCACGACAGTAGAGCCTGAGGCGGAAGATCCTAGGGGAATTAACCCAGAACGAAAATCAAGCAAGTCAGAGGCATTAAGTTGGCAGTCCCACCACCGAGCTACTTCTGTGCGGCGCTCGTAATGTAGCCAGGGGATACTCTACTACAGGCAGAAACCAGAATAGACTCGGAACTAGGACAGGATTTAACGGTAGCGGACTGGAAAGCAACAAAAACGATAAATGAATTTCTGAGAAATTAGCTTTAGGGACATGGATTTGCAGCAAGACCCTCTTCACTGAATTTACAAGCCTATAGTCAGCGATGTGTGGGACGTCCGAGGACACGGTGGTTTCCGGAACAAGAATTTAGCCTAGACCATGAAGTGAAGAAGAAGACAACTTCAAACCCTCGACGTTATTAACCCTCCCTTAACCCCGACGTCCCTCCCTTACCTCGTCCTTAACCCTCGACGTTTTGTCGTGGGGATATTTTTGAAGGCAACATTTAGACACAACGTTCTGACATGGAACCGTTAACATGGTATTTCTCAAATCTCCCAACCACCACTCGCGAATATCTCAAATCGAAAATAAACGTAAAATCTTATTTCATTTCAAAATCTTATTGTACAGCAAGTCACTTGAACTTTGTTTATTAATAACAAGTAACTATAGCGTGGCAACTATAGCTACTTATAGATATCTATGTATATAATTTAATTTATCATTATGTTTATTAACAGCTGTTAACATAACTGTTACTTCAGGGAAACTGGAACTATAAACAAGAATTTCAATTAAGAATTTCTTTATTGTGCGCTGTACAGTGTATACAGTATAAAGTCAACTAATTTACATACTGAAATTATATATACATGACCATTTCTCTTGTAAAGTACAGATATATTAACAAACACAAAAATTTCCAAAAAATTGCTCACAATTCAAAGTATCAATTTGTTAACTTTATTTGTGACAAAGTCTGATTTTATATGTCACGGAATTGTTCAACTTGGTTGCGCATAACACGACTGAGCTGACTGTTTTTAATAGCACTAACCTGGCACTTGTTTGAA